>PVIR01005674.1:0-70825 GCA_004026965.1 Petromus typicus | reverse complement strand
AACATTGTCCCCTTTCACCTTATTTTACATTGAGCATTTTCTATTTCACAATATATAACATACAATGCTAGGACTCATTTACATCTTCATTTTCTCATACCAGAGAAAAGATACGATATGTATCTATCTGTGACCTATTTATTTCACTTATGAGGATATCCTCAAGATATGTCCATTTAAGTAGAAATGATTCAAACTTTTCCTCTTTAGCACACTGTGTGCTACCTCCATTTGCTTCGAGATTGTTTCACCAAGTTCTTTTTAGATCGTCTGCTCAGGGAATTGACTCTACCTATCAATTTGTAAATATTATGAGACAGGGATTGTTTTCTCTGCAGTAGGGTAAGAATTTACATTATGCAATTTGGATGACAAGAGGGGTTACTAGGTCAACTACTCAGCTACTGTTCATTTCTCCAGTAAAAAATGGGCATAGTTGTATCGAGAATGGGGTCTATCTCACCTTCCTGCCTTTTAAATGTACACACTGCAGGTACCTCAGCTTATTTTGCATGCTGGATTTTTGACTTTCACATTTGCTTTTCAATGTTATTCTGTTTCCAGAATCCATCCAAATATACTTCATGTTGGAGAGAATTGGAAGAAAGCAAGTAATATAAAGCAGAGCTACAAGACAAATACTGTACC
Organism: Petromus typicus; assembly: GCA_004026965.1. Classification (NCBI taxonomy): domain Eukaryota; kingdom Metazoa; phylum Chordata; class Mammalia; order Rodentia; family Petromuridae; genus Petromus; species Petromus typicus. The sequence goes on along the minus strand of PVIR01005674.1, from coordinate 70,177 downwards.
TCTGGCCCTAAATTAAATGGAAATAGAAGAGAGTAGTTCCAGTGGTGGTAGAAAATGTGGTACTAAGGGAAATAAAATTTCATGAAGATGTAATAAAATCTTCTGTGTTTGATTCATTTCACTTAGATTACGGTGTTACGATCCATCCATTCATCAACAAATGACACCAACTTATTCTTTTTTATGGATGAGAGTTACCACTATGTGTGTATACCACATTTTAAAAATTCATTCATCTGGTTATGAGCATTAGTTCACTTTCATAATTTGAATGTTGTGCATTGTGGTGCTGTAAACATGGATTTGCATGTGTCACTGTAATATGATGACTATAACTCTTTTGAGAAGATACCCAAAAAAGTTACAGTGGGGATAAAAATCTTATCATTTCTCTAATATGAGAAACTGCAAATATAAAAATCTTAAATAGCAAATCAAAGAGTGATGTTAAGAAGAGAGGTAGATTCTTTGGAGGTGGGAATGAGGATTGGGAAAAGACGGGAGGAAAGATTGGGGGTAAAAATGATCAAGATGTAATTTGTGTAGTACAAATTTTGCAAGAATGTCATTAATTTGTATTGCAAAAAATATGCTAGTTAGGACAGAAGTAGTAAATGCACAAAGCATTTGCATTTATTCACCAGCAAGTTGAAATGAGTATGATTTCATGAGAGTACTAACTTTTATGTTCAATACAGTAATTGTAGATGGTAATACTGTTGGCATATAAGCTAATTAGATGTCTTGTAGGCAGTTAGACAGGGCTGGTCCTCTAAAAGCCAATATGAAGGACAAGCCAAGGAGCCAACACGGAGGACAATCAAGAGACATCTGCTGAAGGAGAGAAACTACTACACCCATGTAGAATAAACAGCTGTGATTGATATTCTAAGTAAATAAGCACCAAGGTGAGGAGCCAAGGTTCTGACCCACCCCTCCTAGGAAATATCTTTGACTGAAAATCCTTGAACACTTAGTGCTGATTATATGATTTGCTTTCCCACTGGACTCCTCTTTAATCAGTATGAATCTGATTGGTTGATCATAGTTTTGTTCACCTTTTGAATCTTATTGGTTGGCCCTACTTTGAAATGGCCTTATGTCCTGGCTGTGTTCCACAGATATCCCCTGGAAAACAGGGTTCGAATCCACTCTCACTTCCAGGGCCCCTTTCTGTCCCTCTTGGGTGGAAATTTTTGTTTTTTTAATGAACCTTTCCTTCTCTTACCATTCAATGTGCTTAAAATTCTTCCTTCAGTTTTTGAGAACACAAGCTTGCATTTTGATTATCAAGCAGATTGGGAGATATTCTCTTGTTGGGATTATTTTAACTTATTATGCACCATTTTTGGATTATTTGCTGCCAAATATCAGTACCATATACCTTCATTGGGGTAATTTTTTTTTCAAATGATTTATCAGTATTCTTCTTAGATAAAAAACAAAATTTGTTCACAAACATTTTCTGTATGATTACCTAAAATTCCATGTCCCTTTGTATGTTTCTGTGATTGTCTATAACACTTTAAAAAGTGTCTATGATTAATATAAGATCAATTAACTTGCACCTTTCTATAGTTATCTATTCATATATTCTTTTTAACTACTGATAGTAATGCATTAGTGATGTGAGTTTTCTCTAGTTTCTGCTAAGTAATGTTTTGTTTTATTTCATTTTCTTTAAGTGATTAAACTCACTAAGATATATTGTTCCCTCTGGATGAAAACTAAAAATCCATTTGGAGGTTTGGGTCATTTGATAAAAATTAATATTTTATCAGAAAGGTCTGAACTACTTATTTCCATAAGAGAAAAAGTATATGAGAAACAAAATAACATCATATTTGAAAATTATACCCTCAATTAGGTCTAAAGTGAAAGTAAAGTAAATGCCTGTGCTAAAACTCATATTTATGTGTAGTTCTCAGATTGTCACATTTTTATTTCAAATAAATAATGTATAATTTAATGCTTTCCACATTAGGTTAATTTGAGCCCTTTGATAATTATTGCAAAGTTATTAAAAATGCATTTTGTGTCTCTGCTTCTTAGACTTATTTCATCTTTAGCTTTAATTCTAAAAAGTTATTTTCTGTTTAGTGGATAGATCAGCAGGAACAAGTGACTATGCTATATGAATTTCATATTGAAAAATACGGACATTTTATTTCAGAAATGACATTTACATTTATGTATATATCACAGATAAAAAATTGATGTAATTGAGGATTATCTGTTGTAGTAAATGGATACCTCATTTTCAAATATGAAACTTGTGCCCTTGGCATACATTTTGTGTTTCAAGTATCACTCCTATTTAGTAAAGTATCTGAATGATGCAACAGCACCGGTGAAGTCAGATGCTGTGAACAGGTCTTAGAGACCAACACCCCTCCTCTGGTTCTAAACTCCTCCATGGATGGCTTAGGAAAATGGGCTGGAGTTCACACTGGAGTGTTCCAGCAAGAGTGCTCCGGGCTGGAGTTCACATTGAAGTTCCAGCTGGAATGTCAGGTAGACTGAGCCTCTGCAGTAGGAAATGTGGACCCCGTCCCTGGGGATAGGTGGAATGGCAAAGGGAAAATACTTCTGCTGCTTAGGACCCTCCATTTGTGGTAGTCTGTTGTAGCAGACCTCAGAAGCTAACCCACTAGGCAACAGCACAGAGGGATGAGGGATGGAATGATGGTGGAAGAGAACAACTCACTGCATGTATAACATCACAAGTACATGGAAGGGAAAGAACAATTGACAGAACTCTGGTACAAGCAGGCTGTTGCTGTGAATGGTTAATAGGTTTGAGGAAATGTGAAGGAAGAGTAGTGACTTATCAGTGTGTCAGATCAATCTTCTGTAGTTTTTCAAGTGACAATTATCTCATGCAGCTAATGATAGAAAAGGCCGACTTACTATTAAGAGGCTCAAAGTTTAGAGAAAATAGATTCTCATCCTGAATACTACTTCTCTAAGCCTGGAGATCTATCTGAGAAGACACAAGATCCTGAGATTTGGGATGAGGTTATCTGAGTCAATGTTCTAAAAAGAGAAATACTTTCATTCACAGTGATACAAGGGATCAAGAAACTCCCTGCAAAGGGAAATATAACCCTCAACCTCCTAGAAATCTAAAGAGTGAGTTCATGTTCTCTAACACTGAACAATGAATGTGAGGAACAATGGAGGTTAAGAGTAGGAAAAGTTTATTGAGAAAGAAAGCTTCTGCCTAAGAGAGACCAAAAGGGGATCTGAAAGCAAATGACCTCAGGATTCCTTCTCCCAGGGGATATTTGAGGAGCAAATTCATGACATGGGGTGGGTTCAAAGTGGTTCCAACCAGTAAGATTCAAAAGGTGGACAAAACTATGATCAACCAATAAGATTAATAGTGATTAAAGGGTAATCCAAAAGGAAAGCAAGTCACATGACAAGTGTATAAGGATTTTCAGTCAGAGATCTTTCCTGGGAGGGGGTAGGTTAAGACCTTGGTCCCCCACTTAAGTAATTGATACCTACTGAGAATATCAGGCACTGCTGTTTATTCTACGTGGGTGTGGCAGTTTTCTCCTTTTGTAATGTTGGCCTTCACTGAATGTCTCTTGATCGTTCTCCATGTTGGCTTCCTGACTGTCCTCCATATTGGCTCTGTGGTGGTCCTCCATGTGAGTTTTTTGAGGGCTGGTCCTGTCTAACTACCTATAAGATCTAACTAGCTTACCTACTTACAACAATAGGATTGTCCCAAGTAATATATGTCTATAAAAATGGTCAACTCTTCCCTGTTAAAATTAAGGCTTCTCTCTCACTTGAGAATGATTCATAAGCCTCTGTTTTGCAAGATACCACTTGCTCATGAAGGACTTCCTTCCTTCCTCCTTATCTGGCCAAATGTCCTGAGTCAGCTGCAACATTAGGCAGCTTCAGCATGGTGGAACTACTTGAGGAGAAAAAGGAAGAAGCTAAAAAACATCCACAAGGCTCAGCTAACATTTATGGTGTTAATATAAATAGAACTTCATCTTTATGGTGCCGGGTCAAGGAGCGCAGGGTTAAAGTGAGATTTTTAATATAGACTTAACCACATTGCTGGACAGGGTAGCCTGAATACTAATATTTTTTGAGGCCAGCTCTTGGAGGAAACAATAACTTATGCAAAATAAGACAGAAATGTTAGAATTGTCATGTAAAGTAATTGAAGAAGTAGTCACAAACACTCAGGGAAATGGGAATACTATGGCAGATATCCTACTTAAAAGCCAGAAACCCTGATTCTTTTCACAGAAGATCCCCTCTTTTCCCAAAATATGGAGTATATTGAGGAATAGAGAACCAGCTTCTTTGGGGACCCACTGAGAATTCTTCTGTAGTTTGTGACTGATCATAGGAGGAACTTTGATAGAATCCAAATTATAGCAGGAATGACAAGATTTCCAAAGGACCAGGTGGTACCACTGAGCCATCAGAAGCTCAGGGAGTAGTTGTCCTAGTGAGAGGAGAACTAGCAGGTAGCAGCAAAAGCTGCCTTATGTACAAGATGATTGATAAGATGTGATGTTCTTAGGGCAAAGGTGGGTGAATAGGCCAGAAACATTGCTTAATTTAAATAAGCAAAACCAATCAGGGATTTTGAAGGCAATAACATCATGAATATTTATGATCTCTGACCTGGTTTCTAGGTATGCAGAACTCATGGACTGAAGGAGGGTTGGACTCTCAAGAAAAGTGGCCTTGTAATGTAATGAATGTGAAAACCACTTTATCTGTTCCCAAAGGGACATTAGGAGCACTTATGCACTACGATGTGAGGCTATATAGACATTGTAAGGGCTTCTAAGTGGAAGGGTTATGTTGAAATTAATTGTCAGGGATCACAGATGCCATTATGACATTTATGAGTGTGATGTATATATCTCTGATCATTAACAGGACCTTCAGTCAGCTCTTGCTTGTACTTCTGTCCACTACATTGAACAATTACTGATGTGGCTCCTAAATGTAAAACCCAAAGTATCACAGTGAATAGTTGGCATAAAGCCATTTTTTCGGTTTTTTCCGTTGGTGGTGTAAGCATGACACTCATATGAAAGTCCTGTGAAAGTTTCTGAAACAGCTCCTTGCTGCACCACACCCCAGCTCCACAGCCAAGACAGTAAAGTTCTTTAAAATTGCAGTTTTGGAAACAATTACTGATTTTCATGCTACTTTTAAGGATAGAAAGAATGCATGAGTGGTAGTTGGTTGGCCTCTGTAAAAACTAGCTGGAGCCTATGGACAATTGTGGACTTCCCCAGGTTGACTGTTTTTATAATCTGGCTTCTAGGAAGCTTTCAGATGTTACCATTTTTTAGTCAGTAAGCAACAAAGAAGTATAAGCCAAATGGATTAGTCTCTTAGGAGACGACTTTGAAGTTGAACAACATAGTTATCATTTGTTGCTGGCCCAAACATTGCTGTTGCAAGAGTTTGACAAATGTATTCTCTAGCTGGGTGGATATGCTCAATGAATACTAAAAATAAGGAAGAATAGGTCCCAAAAGGTAATGATTTTTACTACAGTATTATGCATTTTTTCTTTTTACGCACTTAAGTAATGGGCTAAGGATAGTACATCAGATCATTCTCACTGAAGACTTTGTGTTGAAGGGTGGGTCATAGCTGACAGGTGACATCTTGTGCACAGGGCCTGCCTTGGCAGATGTTTCTCTTACCACATTCAAAGCTTTGCTTCTTTTGGGTAGCTCATCTATTTGGATGAAATTCACAAAATAACATGACAGTTTGAAATACAGGATTGTGGGAAAGTCTATGAGCCAGGGATCAGCAAAACAGGGTACTCCAAACCTGTGTCTTTCATTAAAGAGGGACTGAGAGCCAGGATTTTGGTGGACATACTTTATTGTTGTTGATCTTCCTGTCTATGAGGCTAAGATTTTCTCCATGGGGCACTGGTGACAGACAAGCTGATTACGGTGTGCCCCGTTTGTTAGAGGTCCTCTATCTCAGCCAGCAGCTCCTCTCTTGAGAGTGTGGCTGTGGTAATTTTAGCTCCTTATTAGCTCCATGTAGGCTCCATGGACATAGTCCCATGTCCAAGATTAAAGAATGAGTTATCCAGAATTCTCTCATTTTTTTTTTTTTTTTGAGAATCTTGCTTATCAGAGCAAAGCATATATCCTGCTGGTTTTGTGCACTGACAAATATCCTCCCTACAATTTATTTTTTAGTTCTAGATTCAGAGATGGTAATTGATACACTCTAAAAATGGATCCTGACTTATAAATGCTATTTTAATGATTTTTCAATACTATGATGCTGTAAAATTGATATACACCAAGTAGAACTCCATATGTGGAATTTGGATTTTCCCCCAGTTTAGTGATATGCTGTGTGAAAACAGACAACCTTCACTTGGAATGCACAACAGAAGCAGCAAATTGCAGCTCCTAATCAGCCATGTGCTGTTCATGTTGGGCACTGTGTGCTGTGTTGCTAAGCTAGGATGTTTAGAAGTTATAAACGTTGCCTGCACTTTTGATTGTCATATTTTCAATGCATGGCAGATTCATCAAGATGTAACACAATCAAAGTTTGAGGAGCATTTATATATAACCCAGAGAAATATAAATGCTATCAAAATAATTAAATTACATTGTTTTGTAGCTGGAATGGATTCCAAATACATTTAGATATTAGGTATTATTGTTCACACTTCAGAGATTACTTGCAAATGCTCAGAAATATTTAGCGACTAATTGTTGGTGATTTTCACAAAAATATTCAAATGAAACAGTATACTAAAGGAGATTGTTACAAATTTTTTTGGAACAACTGCTACAGCTATGCATTTTCAACATTGATTTTTAGGAGTGACTGATCTATGCTTAATATTTTACATTTTTTGGCTCACATATGTTATATATTCATATTAGAAAATATTTTAAATCCCTGACATATTGTGGGCACACTCAGATGCTTTATAAAGCCAGATTGGAATCAAATCTAGACAGGTTAAGATTTCTAGAGCAGTCAGATATTGATCTCATGTTGCACACTTGACCAGTTATCTGTGACAGCACTGGTAGTGATGAATTATCTACAAGCTTAACTGGAATTTGTGCCATGGATTTCCATGTGCTGGAAAACAGCAATCTGATATCAGTTGACTATTGCATCCAATGCTGATAATGTTAGAAACAGTAATTTTATCTTATGTGGGATAAATAGAGCAACTTTCAGAGAAGTTGCTCTGGCCTTTAATTAGTACTTCCTCTGCCTTAACCCTATTTTAACTCTACCTGTTAGAACTCATCATTAGAGAGTATCTTGTAACTTGTCTGAACAGAAACATGTGCACGAAGCCTTGAGCTCCCCTACTGCTTTTCAGCATGTGATTAGAGTTGGATAGTCACTTTCTTCTTGTTACCATCAAAGAGAAATGAGCACAAATAATTCACTGACAAAAAGACTCAGTGAAAATGTGATTGTAAGGTCTTGAAGGAAAAAGCAACCACCACGAATTGATAATCAAGAAAAATAAGTGAATTATGTCAGTCAGTCGGGTGTATAAATCAGAGCTCTGTATGCTGTTTTAAATTATTAGCCAAGAATGAATCTTTGTTACCACATTTAGAGGAATGTGTTGATTCTATATTGCTTCTGTAACATGAATGACTTTGTGTGTCTGTTTTGTTCTGGGTGTTGCTGATGAAAAAGGGCAGGATATTCTCTGCCCTTGAACAATTCTCAATCTAATATATGAAATAAATGTCTTAGTGAGAAGTGCATAATGTTATAATTCAAAGACTGAAGAGTCTGGTGAGATAGATGTCTAGGAGCTGTGATATCACTTGATTGGAGTGGTGAAGCTGCCAGCTTAGATGCAGAGTGGCAAATGAGGGCAAGCAATGCAACCACGTCTAACTCTCAGAAAATGAGCTCAGGCACCCACAGTCCAGAACCTATAAATAAATCTAATGCTGGCATGACAGCCAAGAGACTATCAATTATGACCAAAATATAGTAGACTAAGTTGATTATATTATGGCTTCTAGTCAATACTTCATAACAAATATGATAAGCTTGGGTAGAGGAAAAATAGAGAAAGATGTAGAATATAGGGCAGAAATAAAACAAGAGCATTGTGTAAGTGGATTTAGAGATAAACTAATGAGAAATACTAAAATAAAGTGACTGTATAAAACAATGGACATGATAAACTTTAGTTTGGAAATAATTAAAGAAAATGTAATAAATTAGAAGTGCTCTGGTATGTATTCAGAATGCAGTAAGATAGTAATATATAGATTGTATCTGTCTAAATTTATATTCCTATATATTTCTGAAATACACACACATAAATATGATTGGGATGTAGTTCAATCTTATAGAAAGGCCACCAATATGTCTAATTAGAGATCAAGAGGTACAGGATTGATAGACGTCATAAACTGAGCTATCTTTCCACAGATAGGTATTCAACTGTATCACCAAGCCCTCATGAGAGTAGGCCCCTTCTTAGTCCAATACTACTGGCTTTAAATATATGATCTTTTGACCAGTGGAAGATGAAAAGAAGGTACTCTCAAGCCCAGAAGTAGATGTCATTGTGTTTTACCAATAATTCCGTGTAGAGTTTCCATTCAACCACTGGTAAAAAGCTTATTTTAGGAGCTTTCCGCTGTCAGAGCAAAGAGAGAACCGGAAGTTGACTGGAAGTTACAGCTGGAACCAAAGGTGAGCCGGCCTGCATATGCGCTCTGAAACCAACCTTCTGGCGCCTCTGCAAAAGCAAAAGCGAAAGCGAGAAATGCTTGCTGGTCTTGTGCCACTGATGGCTGTGTCTGTTTATGATGAATTCTTGTGGATATAGCTTCTTAATACAGGGAAAGGTAACACACGAAGATGAAACAGGTGAGAAATTTCCAAAGTAGAAAAGAAGATGAGATTTCCGGTGGAATGGCAAAGATTAACTAACAAATGTCCTTAGAGAATTCCAGCATGCTTGTAGGATGGAAATTGGTTGCACAAAGTTGTAGTTGAGTACCTTTGGTGATACAAAACAAGAAAGCTTACTGTGAGGCTAAAAATAAAATGCTGTTCATTTCTTCTCAGAGAGGTGATAAATGTCTACACAATGCCCATTACATAAATAATATCAAAATTAAAGAAAGTGAAAAACAAGAAAGTGTGATTATACAGAAACCACAGAATAAGATGAAAAAATTAATTCCAATATATGATTAAGTCCTTTAATTTGAAAATGAAGGGATATACAAGATATTCCTCGTGATGAGGGAGAAAAAGCTGGTACTACAGAATTAATATTAGACAAATTAAGCCAACAGTGCCAAAGTAAAACATTGGTCCGATAAAGAAAGATAAAAGCAAAGATCCATTCAGAAAATAATCTAATCATGATTTTTATTTGTATCTGTGTTGAAGCAAAATATAATAAAACAGAATCAGATGATGTACTCAGACCACAAACTGGTAGAGCAGCCAGCAATATCTTAACAAGTGTATAGGTAACTTGTTTAACAAAATTAAGTAATACAACCAAATGGATACATAAAATATTTACATATTCAGCATATGAAGATATTTACTATTTCTAAATGCGCAGAAAACCAGTTCCAAAATCTATTTCAAAGATTAACTAAAAATTAAACATTCTCTTGCAATAGTGCAATGGATTTAGAAATCATCTACTAGGGTTGGGGAGTTTGCTCAGTGGTTCCGGCGCCTGTCTTGCAAGTGCAAGGACCCGGGTTCGATCCCAGGTAACCACATACCATATTGGGTGTGGAGACTCACGCCCAGCAACAACCAGTACCACATACCACAGTGCTGGGTGTGGTGGCTCACGCCTGTAATCCCAGCACTCGGGAGGCAGAGGCAGGAGGATTGCTGTGATGTAAGTTGAAGGCTGAGCTCAGGGCCAGCCTGAACCACAAAGCGAGACCCTGTCTCAAAAAAAAAAAAACCCCTTAGAAATCATCTACTAAAAGATCACTTTAAAATCATTCTTTTAGAAAAAAGGAAAATGGAGGTTATAATATATTTAAAGTTAATAGTAATTAGGATAATCCTAATAACTCTACTGTGAGTCATAGGAAGACAAATAAAAGGTAGAAAATAACAAAATATAAAACCAAAAGAAAATAAAATAGTCATTTGAAAAATGTAACTCAGTGGAGAAATCTATAGCAAAAATAATTAAGAAAAATGAAGGACAATACAAACTACTATAATCAAGTAGAGTTGGCATTTATATATAATATAGATTTAAGGTACATAACATGATCCTTTGATATACCTACACATAATGAAATGATTACTACAGCCAAGCAAATTAACATATCCATTATTTTACATGAACATGTAAAATCAGTTTCCTTTTATTTTATGACAATAACTCCCCAAATCGACTTTGTTGGCAAATTTGCTGTGTAGAATAGTACTATCCATTGTTCTTATGCTTTCTTAGGTCTCTAGACTTATTCATTTTACATAACTGCAACTTTTGACCCACATCCCAATTCTACCCATTCCCCATCTCTGGTAATCACTGCTCTACAATCACTTTTTAATGCTTTCAATTTTTTAGATTCCACATATGAGATCATACAGTATTCTCTTCCTGTGCCTGGAGTTTATATTTAGACAGCAGTACAATGGCAAGCTATCATAACTGTTTGGAATACATTTGAAAATCTAACTGACGTAAATAATTTTATAACAAAATCTAATTTAAAGTACATGAGCGAAACCAGCATCCACAAATAATTTGAAACAGCAATTGAAATGACCACCCTTCAGCATAAAGTAAAACCCAAATTTGATCAAACAGCAGAGTCTATCAAGCGCTAAATCAGTTTGCGTTACTAAAATTGGAATAAGAGTTTTTTCACCAATAAATCATATTGACACAGCATCCTAATTTTTTCACACTATCTCTGAAATCATCGATATTTTGTCAGTCTTGCTGGAATTGCTAACTACCTGTCTGTCCAGTAAGTCTGACTTCAGGCTCTTTTCCCAGAAAGGTTTTAAATCTGCACAGGTCCTCGTTGTTCCCCTGTAACTGCCAAGGTCAGACTAGCATCATGGTTGGTGCCCGTGGCTATGTCCAGTCTCCTCAGCTAAAGTGCAAACAGCCACTCTGTGACATACCCAGTGGTGCCCAGTTTGGTGGTTTTGATAGAGTATGTGTTTTCATCTAAAGCCGAAGAGATACCTGAGCCTCAGTTCCTTCCAGGTAGGCAGTAGTGAGTTTTAAATAGTGACATTACAGTGAGTGAGTTCAACCTGGGTCTGAAGGTAAATGCATCCTAAGCTGGCAGCTGAGCCTCAGAAAGGTCCTTAGACTGTTGGAGGGCAGAAGAGTGGAGAGTTCCGTCACAGCCCGTGTCTGGCTGGGTGCCCCTGGTCTCACTGCCCGCAGCACAGGCTCCAAGCAGGCTGGAGTCTAATATAAAGTGTCCTCGGGTTCTGATCACATTACCAGGCGCTGGGGCTGATTCCTGGATCTGCATTGCTGCAGCCTCTCTCAGAGCTCTAAGAATTGCTTCTTTCTGAAGAAACTTTATAGCCACATCTGTTTTCAAAACACAAATTGGGGAAAATAGGTGAGTGACTACACTGTGTCTCTGTTGACCTTTTGATTTTTTTATCTTTCAGTTTTCTTTTTAGGTGTAGCAGGTTGTGAGGGCATTGTTCCTAGTTGAATATGTATTTTTTCTTTGTTTGTTTTTCTTTTTTCCCCAAGTAGACACACTAGTTTCTCACTTTCTTTTTTCCAGCCTGGGATCAGACCTGGGGCTTTGGCACCACGCTTCATCTCCAGCCGTTTTTATTATACTTTTCTTTACTTGAGATAAGGACTTGCTATGTTGCTGGACTCAAGCTTTGTAATCTTTGTGCATGAACTTCTTAAACTTCCGGGGTTCTGGGCTTGCTACATTTTTCTCGATGACTTTATATTTGTAGTCTTGTGTAAACAAATTCTTATCAGCAGATATTTAGTAAACATCACATGATGCTGTTTTCTAAAACCAATTCACAAAAAACAAAGGAAAAGGAAACTTTGGGCTATTAATGGCGGTGTGTCTTTTCTGGCCTCTGCTCCTCAGGCTGCGGCTCACAGCTCTCCCAGCGCTATCTGCGAAGCCATGGCGTCGGTCCCTTCCATCGGTTGTCTTCTGGCCAAGAATCAGTATTATCGAAGTGAGTTGTGTCATGAATACAGAATATCCTGACACAGTATGGGGTGAGGTGACATTCATGCCACACAGCTGACCTACCTGGGCAGGATTGAGGGGAGAAAATGTCATAGGTGTGGGTGACAGGAGAGGATACAAAGGTTGAAGATGATTCCCAGACGCAGCCGGACTTTGGCTGGTATCTGGTCTTTGGCCATGTTAATCTTTCCTTCACAATTATATTTTAGTTTTATGCATTTTCGAGTTCATTTAATATTTAAATTATATTTAATATTATATAATTTACCATTATATATTATAATGTATCATGTTAAAAGAATATATAAGATATTCTTTTGAAATAATTTCTTAATGTCTACACTGAATTCTACAGCATTAAGTGTGCCCATGTCATGTTCTAACCAAGTGCAATGATACAGTTTTGATTTTTGTACATCTCAAATTTTTACATTTGACATTCATGACATATTTTAAATTCTATGTCTATGACTGTGGAAAAAGGGAGAATGTACCTCATTAGTAGGAAATGTAACATTCTTCACTGTGGAAGGCTTCTCACCTATCGAGGTTCTGAAACAGTTTTCACTGAATGAGTTCATGGGCCAGGGGGTGAATGACTTCTGATGATGGGACTGAAGGTCCACAGTATAGATGACACACACACACTTGTCACTTGGACATTTTCTAACTTGTTTCTGTCCGTATCTGTTTCCCACAGAGCCTAGTATTTCTTCAGTTAGTTCCCTGACTGGCACGGATGCTGCAGGTATTACAGATGACGAGAAACCTCTACAAGGTGCTTAGTTTGTATTCTAATTCCACCTCCATTCTTTCCCTGTGTTTTAATCTCTCAAATTTTTTGATGAGAGTTGAATATGAACATTATTTGATAGGGTTACCGGAAGTGGGGGAATCCACCTGGTGGTTCAAGTCTTTTTTCTATTCTGAACCTGTGCTTTCAAGTGTGAGAAGCAAAGATCTGTCCACCAGCGGGTGAGTTTTAGCCTTTCCTCATGAAGGCATTTCTGACTTTTGGATCGAACCACTGCATGTCGTGGAACCAATTAGGGGGACACACAGCGGGGCTTTGATGTGAGGACACCTGAGAGACAGAGGTGGAGTGGACAGCTGTGTCCCATGGTAGCAGCTAGTGATGAGCAGCGGCACCACTGCCATGTCAGTGCCTGAACAAAGACCGCAAAGTGACGTGCAGGTCCCAGCACAGTGCACAGGAAGGTGAGGCGGGGGCAGGAAGGCTGGGGCCTAAGGTGTCTTCATAGTAGCTTCAGGAGAAGGTGGCTGATGAGGGCACCATCGACCCCGAGTGGTGACCTTTGAGCAGCCTGGCTCAGTGGTGTTGTGTGTGTGTGTGTGTGTGTGTGTGTGTGTGTGTGTGTGTGTGTGTGTATGTGTGTGTCCCCTGCCAGCCGCTGGGTTCTTGGACTGAAGGAGCTGGCAGCTCAGGGAGCCACTGCTGTCTCCTCTCACAGAACTCTAACACAGTGACCAGCACAATTGTTATTTTATTTCTTAAAAACTTAGTTTTTGTATATTTTAGAGATTCTACCAGTTCACTATTAAGTGGAGTAAAAATATGTACAACAGTTTTTATCACTAACTTAAAAACATAGTGGTTTTGATGAATTTTCCAAATAAAATAACTGTGAAATAGAATCGATATTTTATATAATTTTAAAATTCAATGTAAAGCTGATTGTTGAAAAGATGTTTTAAATACCGTCATTGTTCGTCAATTTAAATTACCTAGTGCTTCATTTTGCTGCTCTAGTTTGGCTATAGAGACAACCAAGGTTGTAGATAAGCATTTCAAAGCTGGCCACCATTGCATTACTATTTAGTTAACACTGTGCTAATGTTGTCTGTTCTGTGCAGCCCACATAATTGATTTTGAAGTGAAGATTTCTCCCTGCTTTGGAGCAGCAGAGGTGAGCTCTGTGCTCAGTATGCCAGCTATTCCAGAGGACTCTCCTGACTTATGTCTCATCTCTGCCACAAGATCAAAAAGCTGTCAGTACAGCAAAAGTTGGTGAACTTTCCTCGGTGCCAAACTGTCACTATAACTGGCATGAGCTACATGGAGACTGGAAGATGAGCTTTTATGGACTTGTGACTTTTTAGAATAATAAGCCTTTCACTATTTGCTTTACTTTTTATTAAATATTGACTCTTTTTATGTCTATTGAAAGATTTATAATGCCTTACAAATTTATAATGCCTTACAAATAGGTTAGGATACTAGATTCCAAAGTTAAGAAAAGAGTTGCAAAATCGTATTTCTAGTCATAAAAGTTGGAAATAGCACCATAAATTTAAATCCTTAAATTTAAAAACCCCACTGAGGGCCGAGGATTTAGTTCAATGGTTCCACAGTCTGCTTTGCAAGTGCAAGATCCCGAGTTTGATCCTCAGTAACCACATACAACAATGCCGGGTATGGTGACTCACACCTACAAGCAATCAGTACCACACACCACAGTGCACGGCGTGGTTGTTCACACCTGTAACCCCAGCACTTAGGAGGCAGATGCAGGAGGATTGGTGACTTCAAGGCGACCCTGGGCTACACAGTGAGTTCAGGGCCAGCCTGAACTACAAAGCAAGACCCTGTCTCACAAAACTAAAAAAACCCTCCAAAAAACCAAAACACAAAACAAACAAACAAACAAACAAAGTTACAGATGGATAGGAATAAACTAGTAGTGATGACACCAGAAGGACAACATTGGTTGTGTCGAGAGATGGGATAATGCACAATTATAATTTCCTTCTTGATATATTTTTCTGTATCTTCACCTTTTATAAAATGAAAATTCTTGTGTATAACATAAAGCAATACACGTTAATATAAAATATCGAAATAAATATTCTGAATCTACATGTTGCCTAAATTTATGAGAATATCCTCTATTTTATTCAATATTGGGAAGATGAACATTAATGAGTTTTGTTTGAAAACCTTTAGTAAGCTGATTATCCATGATTCTCAATGTGAGGAGGGAGACTTAGATGTAGGTTCTTCAGTTCACTTAGAGGCAGATGCTGCTAAGGACGTGCGACTGATGTTGGGTTAAACACCCGGTAGATCAGCCATGATTATCACCCAGCTACTGAATCATGACAAAATGTCAGGCAAGGCCTTTGTGTCCGGTGACTTTCATGACTGATCATCCCCTATTTCCAGGTGGCAAATACACTTTTTTCAATTTTGTGTTTCTTTATCACTTGTCAGTTAAGGTACACTCCTACGTGATCACTTGAAATGATACAAGCAGCCTGCTGTGACATTTGTGCCATGTTTGCCACCGCTGACCTATCTATCACTGCTTACGAATCAGAGCCTTCCTGGTGTTTGCTTTTAGCCAATTTATAGAAACCATTGAAATGTTCACTATGTGTATTTCCCTCAGTTTAAGACTAAATTAAATCACAGCAATCAGAGGCTGATCTTTTTTTAAGTGAGAAAGAAAACAGTGAAGCAAAATGGTAAACTGTAGGAGGTTTGTTTTCATGTTTATATTATCAACAAATTCCAATTTTCTTAATCACTTGTTAAATATGTGGACAGATTGGTTTTTTGATGGATTTTCCAGAATAGGAGCTGAGTTTCTACTTCATTTACTTAGAAAGATATCATCTATTCACTTATTTAATTTTTAGCTGATGTATTTTTGGGCATTTAGAACACACTGAAAAGCCTAGCTTTTAATTTAGTTTAGACAAATGTCATTGTTTCTGACAGTTGTTACTACTGAAAGTACTGAATTTTATGTAACACTCCAAATCAAACATCATGGAAGTAGTTGTTAACTATATTTAGTGTTTATGGACACACACACACACACACACACACACACACACACAGTCCATGGCTCACAGGAGTGGCACAAACCGGTGTGTGTCTCAGTATCCTGCTCTCAGAATCCCATGTCCAGCTGTGTAGATTTTTTTCAATCCTTCTTCTAAGTCATGTTTCCTATTGCCACAGGATCTTTCTCTTGCTCTTTCCCCCAATGAGGATGAACATCTACTCATCTTAAATCTTAGCCCAAGAAAGCTTCACATTTGCTTGGGTCCTTATTTGTTTAGCATACATTTCAACTTCTACTCTGTATCCTGTATGTGGGTAATGATCCTTGCCTGCCTGGTATTCCACACTCAAGTTTTGACGTACACATGAATATTGGTCATATAAAAGACAATAATTGTTTGTCCAGGGCTGTTCCCTCTCTCAAAAGTGTTATGTCTCAGTCAGGCATGGTGTAATTCTAATGCTCTGGAAGGCTGAGGCAGGAGGGTAGCAAGTTAGTGCCTAGCCCTAGCAAATTAGTGAGTTAATGAGACCCTATATGAAAGTTTAAAAAAAAAGTTTAAAATTAAAAAACGGGCTAAGTATATAAATTAGTGCTAAAGCCTTGGATTCACTGCTGTGTACAAAAAAAAAAAAGAGAGAGAGAGAGAAATGTTACATGTTTTTAGGGAGAAGTAAACACTAAATCCATGAACAATAAAGAAAATATTTTAAGTAATGCTAACTGTAACAGAACAAACTATATGAGGTGTTTTAATGGAGAACAAGACAAAAATAGTGGAGGAAGAGGAGAGGCTGCTTGGGCTGGTAAGTAGGAAAGGCTTCTATGTAAAGATGACCTGGAAACTGAGTCCTCAGAAGGGAGAATGACCAGTTTGGGAAAAGTCTTCTGGGAAGAAAGTGCTCAGTGCCATTTACCACTCTCCCCACATCGAGTTCTCCCTTGCACGCACCACTCGCCCTGTTTCCTCTCCACACAGTGCCCAGCCTCGTCTGTAAAGACTCCGGCTACACTGCTGGCAAGAGGCAGCGGCTTGGGGGGGATTTGACTTTTCCTACGTGAAAGACAAATTGTTGACGGTGTTTTCTTATGTAAACCAAGGATGGGAAGTGGTGTGTTTGGAGGGTATCCCCTCTTTCCTTAAATTCCTCAAGGTGAGTAGGAGCTGCCCGGCGCCACGCTGCCCCGCAGCACACACAGGACAGAACCGGGCTCTCTCTGTCCTGTGGGGCAGGGGGTCAGGGGGGCTCTGTCCCTCCAGTCACTGGAGTGAATATTTAGAGTACTAAGGAAGGTACTTTCACTCTGTGGTTTTCTTCCCGATTCCAAGGCTGGATGGACAATACACTGTTATATTGTTTCTTTCTTAGTGTTCTTGAAAAATACTTTTACAATTGCAGTAAACCCTACATTAGGACCGGCCTGACATAAGAACAACTTGGGTTGATGGAAGACTCATCTGCCTCTTGTTATCCAGAGCATGTACCTTGCTAAATATCCAGATCTCAGCTGTACTGACTTACAAGCGACTTGAATTACAACCGTCCCTTACAGATTAAGTTCATAAGTCAAGAAACTATATTCAGAAACCTCAAAAAGAGAGCATTACATGGTTATCATCCTTATTCAGTAAATTAGGAAGAACGTAGCTCTAGTGTCTGAAAAAATTTCCCCTATTAAAGTCTAATTTTGGTCCTGAAAGGTAATTGTAAATAATGTATGATGTGTTTCTAATTCTGGGCTTCAGACAGCTTTTATTCAATCTTTTAACCCGTTTTAATGAAATTTATCATAATCAAATATTTATTTCATTTATTCAGTAAAAATAAGTGTATTGTATTAGTTTTCTCAAAGTAGTTTTGATATATGAATGCTACTGAACTATTTTCATTCAGTCGCTTTGGAGCTTATTTGCTTCCAGGTCATAAACTTAAAACATATTAAATCCTTTGCACTATAGTAGTTATTTGATTAGCAGTTAATTGAAGTGTGAGCTTCATAAATATTTCATTCTCTTCACATGCCTAGCTGAGTTTTTCAAATTAAGGAATGAAATTTCTCTGAACCATAATTTGTACACAACTTACCATAAAGGACAAGATTTTGAAATTTGTTTGCCAGGAACAGTGCCTAACATTTCACTTTTGAGTAGACTACCTTTGAAAATGTTTGTGCCATCGTAAGAAGCACCTTGAAGTGGCTACCTGAAAGCAAACTTCAAGCTGCAGTTCTTCATGAGAAGGATGACTGATCAAACTCATAAACGGATCATTTTGGTTTGTTCTTTTTTCATTCTAGATGGATTTCACCTATTCATTCATTGTCTGTTACTGTAGGTGTTGCTTAGTGTTCTGGAACGAGACTAAATTCTTCTCTGCTCTACAAAAGCCCTTCCTTCTGACTTGTACCTTTCCGTGCTTGGATGCTATTTATTATGGTGTCCGAGTTTAGAGCACATTTGAGTTTGTTTGACAGTGAATTTAAGATTTCAATTCGTCCTGCTATTTGGACTTCAGAAAATTGAGGATTCCACTTTGAAAGCAAAATAGGCTCTATTGAAGCAATTATAGGACTAGAATAAGGGTTTGGTTAACATTTAAATATGTGGGATAAAACTCAGTTCACCTCCATTGATCTCCAAAGAGCATACATTTCCAATGAAACAAAAGAGAATAGTTTGAAAAATATACCTCTCCTTTACTCTCCAGCACTGACTTTCTGATCTCTGTGGTTATGAAATATGAAATGTGTGTCCTTGAGGTAACATTTTAATGTCACTAAATTTAAAAGATACTCATTTTTATATATTTTAATGGTAGCCAGTCGGAATATACTATGCTTTGTACTTTTAATTAATTAAATGTTAAAAAATTACCTTTTATATCACTGACTAGGGACACCTCTGTTATCTTCATAGCTATGAATTATTTTCAGTAAGCTCATCTTATGAGATATTTAGAATTTCCACCAACATTTGATATTACCAAAATGGTATTTCATACACTATATTTTATATAATAATGAACCTATAGGATACATACTTAGAAGTGTCAGTCCTGGGTTGAAGTGTTAAATTTGCATTTTAACTTTACATTTAATCCAAGCACTCTAAGAATTGTACTAATTGAGTCTCCCTACTTGTCGGCAGTACATCCCAGGTGCCGCTGCTCCACATCTCAGCCAGCACCCTCTGTGCAAAATCAGTTGTTGATCCTTCCCAGGGTGTTAGCAAAAGATGGGATATGCTATTAGCTTTCATTTAAAAATTAATCACAAACGTGGATATATATTTCATTTCCATTTGGTTCTGTCAGCCTCTGCATTTCTTTTACATCAAACCCTTTGCTCACTGTACTTCTGAGGACAAATGTCTAAATGATATACATTGTGCTGTTTGTCTAGTTTATGTATAAAATTGATTTTGTTAATGAAGTTTTAGGCCAGGAAGAATCTTTTTATGTTGTAAAATTTTAAAATTCTCTGATTATTTCAGAATTTTCATTCGTCGTTTGAAGTGCTTGTTCCCCTTCAGCTCTAAGGTTTGAATGCAGGGCCTTGCACAAGGCAAGTAATTTGACATTGAGTTACATTCCAGCATCCCCGTTGGTAGTTTTGAATCCTCTTTTCTCTTTGCTTTCATAGTTTCATTTTTTAGCATTTTTTAAAAATCTGTACTATATCTTTGGCACAAAATACAATGAAGAATTTTAAAACTTTTTTTCTTTTTAGATTTACCTATTCTTCCAAAATAATGAAACTTAGTTTTCCCTTGGGATGTTCACTTCTAGCTTTGGATATTATTTCTAGTTCTCTTGAGATATTTGAGTATTTCTCCAATACTAGGCTTTAATGATCACAGTTTTATAATTCATATCAATAGAGAAAGTTTGCGTAATTGATAAACTTTTCATATTGAAATAATGATCAAGTCATAGTAAATTACCCAGGTCATGGAGAGAGCTGTGTAGTACTGGCACATATGGACTAGAGTCTTGTATTTAGGTCACCATCTTCACTGTGGCAGTGACATGAAGCTATTACATCAGCAGGAGCTCTTGGTCAAACCCTTTATAGTCACACATACAGCTCTTCCTCCAACTCTCCCAACCACCGTAGACACTAATCTTTCTCTACCCTTTTGCCATTTTTAACAATTATTTTGAAAAAAAAAATCACACATGGTGTTTCCTTTTGGGGTTGGATATTTTTCTGAGAATAATTTCCTGAGGATTCAGCCAGGCTGAAACCTAGTAGCAGGTTTCCTTTTATAGTTGAGTAGTACTGTGTGGTATTTCATGTGCAAGTTTTTAATCCCTATTATGTGAAAGGGCATCTTTTTAGCTAGGATTATTAGGAAAACAGAAATGAATAGCTAAGATATTGATATTTTATGTGTGTATCTGTGTGAACACAATTTGCCTTGTTCAAGTATAATTGCTAATCCTGTGGTAGTTTCATAATGAGTTTTCCAAGACACTAATAAACTATTTTCCCAGGTTGCTGTACCATTTTACATGGCCATCAGTAATGAATAATTAAGTTTTTATATGACCTAAGAATTAGATATTTTTGCTGTTCCTTTTTCAGTAGTTCTGAGAGGCTTACAGTTATATCCAGTTTTTGCTTTACCTACAAAATCTCAAAAAATGGAAATTCTGTGGCACTTACTTCCTCTTTGCCTCCAGTGACTCCAACAACCCAAATGTCAGATCTTCTGTTATACTCTAAAGGTTCTTGATTCTGACCAGTACTTTTGTTGACTTATGACTTATCTCATAAGTCCAGTGAGGTTACTGAGGTGTCTCCTATTTCAGCCAAACCTAGGCCCTCTGGGGTATGACATCTACAGATCGGGTGGTCTCCTCTATGCTCAACACCTGGGCAAAGTCTAGGGTGTCTCCTATTCTTGAATTTCCAATATTATTTTGTTGTTCACATGTGGAAATTTTTATTTTTCGTAGGATTTCTTGACCATTTCCTTATCCATTTCCTATCTACTGCTATTCCCACTGTTTGAACTCTTTATTCTGTTCGTTTTTATCTTTCAACCACGTAATTTCCATTTGTTTCTTTATATCTTCTGTCTTTCCTAAGACCATGGTTTTATAAAATTTATTTTGATTAATTTTATAATTTCTCCTGGAAATTTTCTATGATGTCTGCTTCTAGATCCTTTCCAAAGGAACCCAATCTCAGTGTTGGTGCTTGTTGAGTATGTTTTTGTTAACTGAATTTGGGATCTTTGTGGATTTGGATATGATGAATGATTTTTAGTTGAAATCTAGATTTTTTAAAGTATTGTATAATGAAACTTTGAATCTCATGTACATCCTGTGTTTTAGCATTTTAACTACTTTAGAGTACAGAGGTGGGGGACTTCTTCATTACGTCCAGTAGGGTGCACTGGTGAAGAATCTGTTGATACCCAGGGTGGGGGGACCTGCTTGTCATTGCCTGGTAGGGTTTTATCAACTTTCCACCTGGCCTACGATGTCCTAGTGTATCACTCCAGTGAGGACAGAAAGACCTGCCTTGTCACAGTGAGTAAGTCTGGGAGTCCTGCCTCCCACGTGAGCTTCACTGACACCACGTGACCTTCAGTGATGCCGTGACCTCTCCTCATAGAGGGACCCAGAGACATGACTGCGGTGCTCACCTAGCTGTATATTTCACATCATGGGAACAGCACAAGTAAGTCCAGTGAGGTTACTGAGGTGTCTCCTATTTCAGCCAAACATAGGCCCTCTGGGGTATGGCATCTGCAGGTCGGGTGGTCTCCTTTATGCTCAATGCCTGGGCAAAGCCTAGGGTATCTCCTATTCTTGAATTCCCAGTGAGCTTCTTGGGGCACTGGAGTTAGTAACCCTCAGTGAGCAGGATCACCTTTATTACACACGATGGAGCTTGCTGCGAAATCCCTGGTTCTCATTCTGTTAGTAGGGTGTCCAAGGGAACATCTGCACAGTTGACCAGACTTCAGGTAGACATCTTAACACTGAGTGTCCTGACCAGTTATTGGTCCCATCTGCAAATACTCTAGGAATTTCTTGACTCGTAGATACCAAAATTGTGTTCATGTGTATCTTTGCGCCTACAAAAGCTGCAGTACAAAGCCTTCGCAGGATGGTCCTTACTCCCTTTGGATCTGCAGACAATACTAACAATAACTCAGATATTTATTTTTCCTCTAAGAAACATAACTTTTAATAGAATGAGGCATTTAATAGAATGTATTTCTTGCTTCCCAGATCCAGTTACAGGTCTTTCAGAGCATCATGATGACCTAATCACCCAAGTTTAAATTTTTATGAATAGTGCCAAGGTTCATCAATCAAATATCGAGTGAATATTAGTAATTTGTCTCTACTTTTGATGCCCATTCACAAACGGCATTTAAGACTTTTTTCCTTCTGCTTGTGTTCCACATCTGTCATGTAGCCAATTAGGTCCGTGTCATTTAACCAGGCATTTAAAATTTTTGAGAAACATAAATATCTTTGAAAAGCTCCCACTTTTATATCCTTTTCCTTTCTAATTTTATAAATATTTTCACATTGTCAGATTTTATGATTTTTGCATTTTATAACCACCATAACCATTCTTTAGGCCTTATCAGAAAATTCATTTACTCAGTGTTGAAGCTTGGAATACTGACATAATAATTTCATTTACTAATTGATGGACTTATTAAAGTTCACCTCTGATATTTGACTAAGTCAGGCTATTTTTGATATAAATTTCATCTAGAATAAGTAGACCATCACAGTGCTCTGTAAGCTCTGTAATCCAAAGCAAGATAAACGTTCTATTAAAGGTCTTAAAACCCCAAATTGGATATTCTTAGAAATAAGAAATATTTCTGTTTAAAACTATTATTCTCTAATGGTTATCTTTAAAAATCACATGTATGAAAATGCTTTTTTTTTTTTTTTTTTTTTCAAAAGAACCCAAATACTCCTCAGGCACTCACATACTTGGTTTTCAATTCTGATCTTTTGTCCAGACTTGAAATCTTTGTGACTCTCTATGATGGAAAGTTCCATGCACCTCACTCAAAAGCAGAGGTAAGCCTTGAATATCCTGTAGACAATTTAATGTTGTTTTATTTTTATTTTATTCTATTTATTATTATTTTTCTATTTATTTATTATTTAGTCTATTTATTATTATTTATTATCTATTGATTATTATTTATTCTATTTCTGTGTAGAAGTCTAATATTTTATGAAATTCTTCAACTTATCATTTTTCAAGTCGTTTTATTTGAAAATTTTTTTGTTGCTTCTTTTGTGACATTTCCTTCTCTCATATACACAGTGTTTCTTTTAAATATAAGCACATGAGTGATTATTTAGGTCTGGACATTTATCTTTAACAGCACATGAAAAAGTGATGGTTTCTTTTAGCATTGTTCTTGCTCATTTTTGGTGGGCACACTGGATATGTGTATATTTGAATTGTCTTCCTCATATTTTCCCATCATACTGGTCAAAAATAAAATATAACTCACAAAACATAATATCTCCTCTTTTAGACTGTAAAATTCAGGGGAATTTATTATTTTCACAAGTAGTTGTGAACTTCATGACTAATTTTGTTTTAATCATCTGAAAACTAATACTATATCCTTTAAAACTAGATCTTTATTACCTTGGGCATTCAGATCCTTTTAACCACAGTTCTACTTTCTATCTCTTTGGATTGTTGTCTGTATATTCTATAATATGAAATATTACAATATGTGACCTTTTATCATTTTGTTATTCTGTTTACCATGTTTCAAAGTTCATCCATGTTATATATACACTAATATATGTTACATGTTCTTATTAAAACTAAATGACAATACATTTGTGGACTTGTCAAAATTTGTGTAGTCACTTACCACTTGGTAAACCACATTTAGGTGGTTTTCACTTTCTGGCTAGTATAAGTCATTCTGCTCTGAATATCCACACCCAGTTCAACATGTGGAGGCAAGTGCTCTTAAGCCACTGTGTCAACAATGGTGCTTATTTCTTTTAAGTGTATTCCTTGGAACAGGGTCCTATGTTAGTGCTTTGTTCGTGAGAAAATGACATACTTGCCCAACGTGCAATGCCATTTTTCATTCTCATTAGAAATGTGTCTTCCAGTTTGTCCACGTCCTCTGAAATACTTGCTGTTGTGCTTCATGTTGATTATAGTCACACCAATAGATATGAATTGGTACCACATGGTAGCTTTGATTTGCCTTTGTTTGATAATTATGTTGAACATTGTTTAATTTGCTTACAGTCCATTAGCTATTTATTTTTGAATAAATGTCTCATCAAATTCTTTTCAATTTAAAAAAATGAGCTATTGTTTTATTGTTGAATTGGAAGTGTATTATGAATATTATAGTTACTAGATCTTCACGCAAGATCTGATTGACAAATATACTCTCCTACTGTTTGGGTTATCCACTTACTTTATTGATAATACATGTTTTAATACAAAAGATTTTACTTTAATAAAGACAAATATATTTCTATTTGTATTTATTTTTGGTTGCTTGTGATTTTTGCATCTTATCTAAGAGCTTTAGGTGAATGAAAATTCTTTCCAAACTTTAGTATCTTCTCATTTCTGCCCTGGTCAGGCACCATTCCCATATACACATGCAGTCTTCTAGATTCTCTGGAATATATCAAGCTTGTCCTAGCCCAATTGACCTTTCTTTGCTCAGTTTTCCTTTGAAGATTTACCTGGCATTTTTTCTCAAGTGTTATCTGTTGCCTCAAGTGGCTACAGGATGTAACCATTTGACTCTGATTTCTTCATCAGACACTTCCAGGGAGGCAGCTGTTCAGGCTGGACAAGCTTTCACTTGGCAACCGCTGAGTCAGATCAAATAAAAATCTCCTGGAGAGTAGGGTCTTCTGTAGAATGACCTGTCAGTTCAAATAAGTACCTTTCTTTGTAAATTGATCTTTGAAAGCTCTCAAGTTCTACCTCGGCTCTCAGTGATAGTCAGAGCACCTGACTGTATCCAAAGCTTTCCGGAACTGGAGAGAAGACCACAGAAACACAAGTTCAAGTTCTGCAAAGCTTGATCTTCTAGTCAATATTCAGTCATTTGTCTCAAATAAATGCTCTTGGTTGTTGCAAAATTCTGTCGAATTTCCACATTTCTAAAGTGAAATGTTTTAATTTTGTCACTATTCTCATTGCTTTTACAATGGGGAATATTTCTGGAACTTTCTATCCACCACTGATGTTAATATAACTGTAGGAGACAAAATGTTAGTACAAAGAGTTATTTGGAACTGTTCATGTTGAGGAGTGACAGATATAGAAGAAGCCTAAAAAACTGAGAAAGTGTTTTTGGAAGAGAAAAATATATATTAATATACATGAACTTTAAATCATGAGAGGCTTAAAAAGCAGGAGGCACTGACAGAAAACTGCAGAAGATATCCTAGCCTTCTGCCATTCTTTTTCTGTTCATCTCCTGTGCCTGGACTCAGATGTTCTTCTTCCTTTGTTTCAGTGGATGATGACACTGAAGCCTGAATCACCCATCCCTAGATATCATCTGGGGATATATGAAATAGATATGTTGGCAAATTTGTTTTGTGTTCTTTTATTAATCTGTTTTTTTCCAAGAAGACTTTATCCTAACTAAGAACTCAAACAAGATGGAGGCAAATTATTTTCTCCTCTATAAGAAGCGCTTCATTTTCACTTCAATGTGTTTGGTTTCCAATTTCTTTTATATTTTCATGATTTTTGTTCTCATTTCTGATGCAGTTTATTTAGTGTTTTGTCTTAGTTATTTTTCTTCTGGGACAAAATAACTGGCACCCCAAGTCAAAGGAGGGAAGATTTATTGTAGCTTGTAGTTATAGGGGTTTCAGTGTATAGCTGGCTGTTTTCGAGGCAGAGTGAAATGTGTGGGGTCCCCTGAGGCTAAACAACGCCGGCTCCATCAAGGAAGTGCAAGGCAGCAAGTAAACAGTCGGTGCTGGGCCACAGTGATTAAAGGAAAACAAATAGACAAAGACTACCCCCTATGGGGCTGGTTTGGGGTGGTTGGAAACAAGGAAGTGGGGCTGTATATAAGGGCTGAGAGCGCTGGCAATAAAGGCTTCTCCACCATTTCATCTCCTCGTGATGACCTCCTCCCGTGGTTCGATGCCAGATGAGTAGCCCTCGGGAACAGGACCCGACAGAATGGCAGAGGACCATGACGAGGAAAAATAGTTCAGGGTGGGCAGAAGGCAGTGAAGCAGTGAAGTAGCAGAAAAATATCCAGTAATGGACAGCAGCCCTCTTACTATCACTTATAGTCTATTCTGGATACATATCCTTAGAGTGGGTAGCCCTCACACCCAGGGTGAGCTTTCCTGTTATGCACACCCAGAATTATGCTAAACCATTCAGTGGGCTAATTCAGTAATCACATACCCTTACTATCAGTATCATACACTCTAATCCAGCCACAAACTCTCTCCTTTGAGTGCATAAAACACTGGGGAAACATCTAGATATGACTATAACAGTGTAATTACTGTTATCACTGATTGCCTCTCCCTTCTCTTAGGTTGACTTGCTTTCATGTCTTTTGTTAAATCTTTATAGCACCCTAGATTTCTATGTGGGCCTTTAATTGTGATTTATGGAGCAGTGTTTTCTGTTTTAAAAATAATGTCAATATATTTGATCAAAAATTTTATCTGCTCCTTTTTGTTATTGTTTAGAATTGCTGTATAATTTTTCTATCCATTGATATTCTTTTTAAAAATCTCCAATAGTCTGTTCTTGTTAATTTTGTTATTCTGAATAACTTTTGAATGAAGAAATGTATTTATAGGTAATGTTTTGTTCCCTGCAACAGTTTTGCAAATGAAATGAATCAGTTATGCATCCTGGGAAAATAAGGATTCTGTTTCCAGGAAGATTTGTAATAGGTGGATGAGTATTTTAACCCATATTCTCTCACTGTAACTTTTGACAGTCAGAGCAGGACCATGTACAATATATAATGTCTCTGCTCTACCATGTTTTACATATGTGTTGTTTCTCCAAAATATGGTTCTTATTTCTTTTTCTTCCATACTTTTTGAAACTCTGTGTTAAATGTCATCCTGGGAAGTGTCTGTCACTAGCCTCATACCTATTATAATTATGGCAGGAAAGTGTTCATGGCTTTGAACTTCACTTCCTTTGCTTTGAGGTGACTCATTTATATTTTCTGAAATCCATGTCTATAGGCACCTTCTCTAAGTGTGTTTTTACATTTACATTTCATTTTCAATATTCTTTCTTTATATGTTGGGATGCATATCTTTAAAATTCTCCTAATTTCATTGGACCTTAATTTTTCAGTTCTGTGTTTTATTCTCCTTCGGATATGAGATGAATTCTAGGAGAACTAATATAAAATCATGACTTGAGATCATTACAGTTCCAGCCATAGCGTGTATTAAACTTCACATACAACTAGAGAAAGAACAATTAATTCTAATGTTTTTAATAAACATATGCAATATAATTACACCAGAATCCGTGCTTTGAATGTTCTTCACTACATTATTATTTGCTTAAAATGTCTTGTTAGATCTGATAGAACAAGCAACAGTTATTTATGTAATATCTTTCTTAGGACAGAGTTTAAGGATTTTACTAATGCATCATTGTTCTTCTGAAGCCCCCTCCAACTGTGAAAGACTCCTGAGTATGTTACAACCACGGAAGAGACCTGGGATAATTTCTGCATTTCTAGGTATTCAATGTTTTTAATCTGCAAAGTTCTCGCCCCCCCAAAGTAGAATATCCAGGGGCCCCAGGGAGAAGTATATGGCCATTGATGGGGCCACATTATTTTTCCATTGCAAAATCCTCTGACAGAGACATACTACATTAAAATACCACCTGTGTGTGTTCCTGTTGACAGGAGGTCAGGCAGGCCCCTTCCCTATGCCACCAGGAACCCTCATCACTCATATTCCTTCACACCAAAGCACCTTTGTTCAAGTTAGCATCTCCTCACACATTTAGGGATTCATGAACGGGGGTCTGTTACATTTTTTTTTCTTGTTTTCCCTTCTTTGAGTCAGGGTCTCCCTTTGGAGTCCAGGCTGGTCTTGAACTCACTATACAGCCGACTGGTCTTGAACTTGTGGTTTTCTTCCTGTTTCAGTCTCCCGAGTGCTGCAATTATAAGCATGAGCCACAGTCTGTCATACTTCAGTATGTTCCTTCGAGTTCCTTCAGATTTATCAGATAGTTAACCCATGGGGAAGTTTATTTAAAGACAACTAGAAATAATTATCAACTTGTGGTGCTTTTAAGGAATATTACATATTGAAAAGTATAAGTAAAGGCAGGGGATGCTTGGGAAAAATATTGTATTTTAAGGCAAATTCCTCTGATAGTAAATATGGTCTGCCTCAGGGCTCCAGAGGCTTGTCCATTGCTGAATTCCTAGGCCTCCTGCCAAGTGAGACTGAAGTTTCTTGGTATCTAACCTGGCTTTCACATGTCTCCTCAGGCTTGCATTTCCCAGTGACTAAACAGGAACTAAGAATAAGGTTGTCTCACTTCCAGAGTTCTAATAAACAGGAAGCAAGCAATTTCAGGTCCTGCTTAGCATCCAAGAACCAGCATGAACCCAAGAAACTAACTGAAAGTGCAAACTGGGGGACATATAGGGTTTTCTCTGTTTGTGTGTTAGACTTTTCAACTTCCCTTCTATTCTTGTTACATTTGTGTTTGTGTCTATGTATGTATAAATGGTATCTCGCTGCAAGGCTACTCAGTCCACACACACACATACACACACACCCCTCACTTTTTGCAATACTAAAAAAAAAAAAAAAAAAAAAACTTATAGGTTTAAATGCCTGTCTAAATTATTATCCTCCCACCACCCTTTTTTTGTTAGGATCAACTCAAAAAATTCATTGATGTTTTAGTAAGGTTTGGATACTAACAGTAATACTTGTTTGTTTATAGAGGGGATGAAACAAAGCTGCTTTCTAGGGGCTGTTAATGGAAAGGGTCCCATCAAAGACTGTTTAGTCCCTTAAGAGAGAAAGATTGGCTTGGTGGAAGTTGACAACCCTGTTCAAAATCATCTAAAATTAGTGTCTGTGTGCTTTGCAAATGAAGTCAGTTTGTTTTGGTGCTGACAGTGGTGGCGGAGAGCAATGATGTCCGGATAGTTTTGCACTGGATCAAACTGTAGTGTGTTAGACTCCATTTTCATATGATCTTGGCTTAAAATTGTCAAAAAAAATTTCTGGGGAAACCTGCACATGGTCCCAGTAAAGTTAAAATGGAGCCACTCATGGTCAGTGTCATGCAATCACAGTGAAACCAAGGAAAAACAGGGTACTGCAGGCAGCTGTCCAAACAGACTTGGCCAACTCGGGAGCACAGAGTAGAGCCCCAGTCTCTGCTTAACCCGTAGGAAGAAAGGAGCCTGATGACCAGTGCGCTTCTTGCCCAGTGCTGTCTTCTTGCTCCTGCTATCGCTGTCATAGCAAAACAGTTCGTTCTTCACCATGGAGGCTTTCTGTCTTGTACACAGGATGCCAGTAAGTTCATGAGTAACTAGTGAGGCCAATTAAAACTATAAAAGAGAAGTTCGAAGGGTGCTCCCATGAAAAAATGGTCAGTGATCGAGTCCATGGAAAAGCTGACTTCCCTGATTTATGACACATTTTGTCATGTATAGAATGATCATAGTGTACCCTTATTATGTATGGTATCTACCCTATCGGGTTTTAAAAAAATAAGTTAGGTCTTTAAACCACTGCTGAAATTTTCTTCTTTGAAAAATACTTAAAAGGGCACTGTCAAGTCAGTTTTGCACTCTCTCCCTTCTCTTGACGAGTTTATTTCCCTTTTGGTAAAACTCTCCGTGTTGCATTTCCTCAAAGCTGCTTTATTTTTTCTTTTCTTCTCCTCCTCAGTGAGCAGTGCCCCCATTTATCCTCACCTTCCCACACAATCCACAGTGTGAATGAAGATGCTTAGTTTACGCATTAGAATTTTACCTTGTTTGTTCCTTTTCCCCAGTGAAATTGCTGCTTACGTGCCATGATAATTATCTATGTCAGCAAGACTCCTGGGACGAGGTGTTCATCAACTGTCTGAGTCAACTTCCATTAAAGGGAAAGAAAAGTGTGCATTGTGCTCAGTAATAATAATAGTAATGTACCAGTGGTCATTTTTGAAGAGGTATTTATTATTAAAATGATAACACAGGGAGCTTAGCTATAATTTACATGCAAAGTTAAATCAATGGCTTGTTCTAGTATGAAGTTGCCATCAAAAGTATTCATTCTGATGTAACTAGCAGATAACAGTAATTTTCAGAAAAAGGGCATTTATTCTGTGGAAGGTTGTTCTGTGATTCATTTAAATTATTTTCTTTCTCCATAAGTACATCCATCAGGATTTTGCAACTCATCTTTTAGTACAAAGAAATGCTTTTTATCAGACACCGTGGCAAAATCTCAACTCACAGGTAACTGTTTTTCTATGTGGGGGATGAGAAGGACAGCCGTCCCAGAAGAGTAAAATGATGAGTAGTCAGAAGAGTAGCTGGAAGCCGAACACCAAAGGTGAGAAGATGATGAGGCCATTGCCAATATTGCTTCTAGATGTGTTTAATATTTACTGGATTCACAAAAGTAGAAAACATGTGCTGTGAGAATCTTTTAGCTCTAACCAATATTACCCATCCCACTGAGTTTGTTTTTATTTTATCTGTTCTACTGGGCATATAATTTTTGCTATTAGAGTTTGGATCTACATTTTCTTAATGATTACTAATCTTGACATTCAGGAAAAGAATGTGCAGGCTATTTGTGTATATGTGAGAAATGAAAGCTTGGCTGTTGGTTTTTCGTTGTTGCATTTCAAACATACTGTATTTACATGTTCTGAGTATAGTATGACACTCTTAATACACTGCTGCTGAAGACATTAGAGCCTCATGTAGGAGAGGACCTGTCTGAGCCCCATCACCCCTGATGATTCTGCTCCTGACACCAACCCCACAGGAGGTGCAGAGGCACCTAAGTGACAATCAAAAGACTGAGGATAAGACTAACACCCAGGAAGATAGTTTGGGTCCAGGTCTGAAGTGTTACCTTACAGTGAAGACTGGGTGAAAGATGACTTTGTGTGACAGGTTTGGAGAGGATTAGAGCTCAACAGGGACATCCAGGGATCTGCATATGTCTGCATCTAAGGGTTCTCAAGTTCCTTATATAAAATAGCATAGTATCTGCGCATGATCTATGCATGCCCAATTGTTATACTCATCTCTATATTATTTATGGTGCCTCAAACAATACAAATGCTTTATGAATAGTTATTATGTTACATTATCTAAGGAGTCATGACTTCAAAACTTCTGTCCATGTTCAGCCCAGATGCGGTTTTTCTTGAACATTTTCAGTTTGTAACTGGTTGACTATGTATATGCAGAGAGACAAGCTGAGGATTTTGAGGGCTGAATTGATCTCAGTTTTATTTGTGGTATTTGGCTGTTGTAGATGTTATTTGATGAATTTTTTCCCTGGTAGGCTACTGCTCTTATCCTTTCATTAGAATGACAAGGGTTTTCTGGATGTTGAACTTCCTTATGGCGTCATCCATCCCAGCAGTGAGCCATTTCACCTTGGAGTCTGGGATGTCTGATAATAAAGAAAATGCAAAGAAGTCACTACTGTGTTTTCTCTCCCATTCTGATGTCCCTTCTCAGACTGTTTGCTCCACCTATGAGAATGCTTTATTTTGTTTTCCATATCTTCACCAAAGATTTTAGATGTTGGGAGCACGAAGGGTGACATGCCTACTCCGTCTTCCTAAAAACTGAAATCTTCATGTTATATAACTCGTCTTCATGTGATAGATACTTAGCTTTTTCTAACTCTTGCCAATTTTCTTTATTAAAATTCTTGCTTTGTATATTCACTTGTTTTGTCATTTCCTCATAAATCATTGACATAATTAGTAATATTAGTGATTTTCTCCATCAGAAGTCATAAGTACACATTTTTTTGTCATGCATTTAAGATGACACAGAGATTATTTTTCAATTTTGTCCACAATAATCCAGGAGAGAGAAGCACCACAGAAGAAAGCATCCTGTGTCCTTTGTCAGGAGGGTGGAAAGAGAGTCTGACGACTGGGGCCATGAGGCCAGGAGCAGGGTTTCGTCCATCCTGCAGTCAGAGAGTTTTTATGCATCTTCAGTTTCAGTGCTTTAAGGCGGAAATCAGAATCTTCCCCGCACCAGCCAACCATGTCCACACCTCTGGAAGTCACGTGAACCTAACTGATTTACTGGGCCACATTTTGTTCCCAAAGCACTGTTACCCTGCAGGGAGCCTTTTGCAAAAAAAAAAAAAAATATATATATATATATATATAAATATATATATATATTTACATATAATATATATAAAATATATATAATACATATATATTTACATATAATATATATAAAATATATATTATATATATATATATATATATATATATATATATATATATATATATATATATATGCTTACCAGGGCTTAAACTAAGGGAAGTTTTCATTTGGATCTCTAGAAGGTAAATTTTCTATTACGGTCTACAAAATTCTACATGAAGAGGTTTCTGTTTGCTTTACGAGCAGCGGCTCTCACACTGGAGACTGGAACACCTTGTATGGTACTTGGAATCAAAGATGTGTTAAAATTTCGGCAGCTGGAATTTATGTTCTAGTGAAGTCCCCTTCCTGTTCACTGGTCCCTTCCAGACCAGATGGCCTGCCATGTGAGAGTAGCTTACACTGCTCCTCTCCAGTGGGCTTTTGCTCCTTTAGAATCTTGTTATTTAGAAACTTTTGGTATATAGCATTTACAGCTTTTTTTTTTTTTCTGATTTCAAGGAAACATATTAGCTTTGTGAAGTTTTTGGAGATTTTCTTTTCATCAATAGGAATAATGGTCTTACATGATTGTCTGTGAATCTCTGTTCTTCCTGATTGAAGACAGGTTATCATTTTCCTCAGGGGTTCATGGAGCAGCCTGGTGTACTGAAAATGTCCAATATTAGCCTAGATTGTCCCTTTCCTGTGCTTAATAAGACCCTTCATGTACCTTCTTCAGACTCAAATGTACTGTTTGTCTTTTGTGAAAAGCAAATGAAGTAAATTTGTCTCTCATTAGGTCAACATTTATGCACCTAAGAATGTGTTAAAAGAAAAAACAGTTACAAGGTTTGCATTACACTTATTAGGGTTTATTTCTGGGACACAAGAGCATGAAACTCAAGCTGCCTCCTCAGAGGCCGAGTCAGAGCCTTTCAAGTGTAAATGCTCAAGTGTCATTTAAAAAGTACAGGATCACCTGCCTTGTGGAAATTCTGTGTACCCTGACAGAAAGCTAGCATGAGCTGTCCTCAAATTGACTAAGCAAATGGACATTTGAATTTGATATAGGGGACGAAAAAGGTCCATTTATAGGAATAAAAATGTAAAACAATAAACAATTTATAAAGCTATGTGTAAACCCTTTTTAAAAGTTCTGTGTCACACTTGAAAGTATAATATTTGTATTTCTTCTTACAGTGTTATTAAAGGAATAGCAGAGACGGTGCTCATAACAAGAAAAACTATACCATGAAATACTAAACCTGTGACCTAGAAGAGCCCACAATCAGTATCTGCTTCTCTATGATCCAAAACCTTGGAGAGATTAAAGGAGATATTTTTCTGTTTCCTAAATGATTGCTGCTTTTGAGTAAAGGTGAAAACACAGCTAACTGTCTACACTCAGGGCAGTTTTTAAAGTTGACTTTCTGTTGCCCCAAGATGTGTAAGTTACTGTCCTAATTCTGGTAGCACAGAACATGACTATTTATAGAGAGAGATATTTAAAAAAAATTCAAATCTTTATTGGTACGTTATGAATACACATCATCATCGCATTCAGCACTAGGAGTTTGTACCAGAATATGACAGGACTTGATTCTCATTTTTTCCCTTCCCCCACCCACCCTGCAGTCCCCTACCCCCTGTATACATAAGCTTTGTTTCCTTTTTTTAAAAATTGCTATCTCATTCCTTTTCCCTCGTTATTTACTCCTACAACTTCTTTCCTTTTAAATATTTTCTATTTCACAATACAGACAGAAATTTTAAAGAAGTAATTAAAGCCAGTGTCCGAAGCTGTGCTCTGATTCCTTCTGCCTCCGGAGCTCTCCAGAGGAGGGATGACAGCAGAGGGGCTTGTTCCACGGACAGCTCAGTGAGGACGCAGGAAGAGTGACAATTGCAAGCCGGGAAGAGGCCTGAGGAGAGAGGAGCCCCGCACCTCGGTCTCCGTGACTTCAGAACTGGGAACCAATCCGGGCTGCTGCTTAAGACACTCAGTGTTTGTTTTTGTTGTTATGACAGTCTTAGAAAATTAAGCAATATTTTATCCATTTTAATATTAAATATTAGCATTTTCCTGTCATATTAACCTATGTTGTATTAACCAATAACTCTTGTCTTAATTATTCCTTTTAATATAAAACCTTCTGTTGTAACAATGCAGATACATACATATTTATATTTTCATATATGCATCTATTGAGAGATAATTATTTCTTAAATGAAATAATCTCCTCTCTATTGTTATACATTTTGGGCTACATTGCATTACACTGTGCCACTTAAACTCTGTGGAGCTCACATTTCGATGAAATTTAAGAGCTAGCCATAAGCATTCAAGTATAATTTCATTAGATTTAGTCCACTGACATCATGGGAAGTTATTTCCCAGGGGTCCACAGGGCAGAGACAGTGTTAGAAGACCAGAGCGCACTTCTGTCTTCTTCCCCATTGGTGTGTGTAGACTCTCTCTGGGTAGGTCCACTGGCTAGAGTTCCTCTTAAGAACACAGATCACCTAGCATTGTATGTTATATATTGTGAAATAGAAAATGCTCAATGTAAAATAAGGTGAAAGGGGACAATGTTGAGATTGTAATAAAAAAGTAAGGAAACAAATTTTATACATATGGGGGGTGGTAGGGTGGGTGGGGCTATGGGAAAAAATGAGAGTTAAGTTGTGTCTTATACTGGTACAAATCCCCATTATGGAGTGCAATCATGATGGGTATATTTAATGTACCAATAAAGATAATTTAAAAAAAAAAGAACACAGATCATACCAAATTCTCACAATGGATGTAGCCATGCTTTACTGCACACCTGCAATAATAAAACAGAAAGGAATTTTAAAGAATACAATGCAGAATACTCCCTTTATAGGAATGGGGACTCTACACTGGATGGAAAATACAGTTATCAGTGTATCACTGATAGAAAGGCTGAATTGATTTCAAAATTGTATAGTGAAGGCGTTAGAGATCTTCAGAAATAACAAATTGAGGGAGTAAAACTCCAGAGAGGTGGAATTTTTTAGAATAATATAAGGATCAGCAGTTCTTTTTCTTTCTGCTGTG
The DNA here is from genome assembly GCA_004026965.1 of Petromus typicus. NCBI lineage: Eukaryota > Metazoa > Chordata > Mammalia > Rodentia > Petromuridae > Petromus > Petromus typicus. The sequence goes on along the minus strand of PVIR01005674.1, from coordinate 34,645 downwards.
TTAGGTGGTATTGAAAGAGCAAGAGGTAGACACTTGGATTTGGCTGTGGCTTGGGGAAAAGGATACTCCACCGGAAGCCCCGGTGGAGCTGGTGTAACTGAAATAAAGGTTAAAGACACCTTTCACACAAAAAGCACATCCGTTATTCCCAAAGAGATTTTCTGGCTTTGGAAGCTGTGTGGTTTAGAGAGCCAGAGAAGCAAATTTGACCTCAGGACAGAATAGGGGAAGCACCTTCAGTGTTGGGTAAAAACACTTTAATCTCTTCTCTATTGTTTATTAAAAAACAGTGAGATTGCACTGAATCCGTGGGGCTCTGTAAAGATACAGTGCAGAGGTCTGTATCATTGAAAATCCACCTCAAAAGCGAAATTAGAATACAAGCATGTTCAGACTCATAGTTGGCAGGTCTTTTAAAAATAGTTTAAACAAATTTTTAAATCAAAGGGCAAATTAAACTAGTAATTTCATCATGTACAAATAGACTGAGTATTCCGTATACTCTCCACACATGGACTGGAAATAAAATAAGTCAGGCAACAAGAAACAATGCACCCAACACAATGTGCTGCTTAAAAGTGAGAAACAATAAATATAGGGACATAGATTGTTGGAAATAAAAAATAAGAAATGAAATTTTATCTCCAAATGCCAACTGAAAGAAAACTATGTAAGTGGGCTCATATTAGACAAGATAGATTTTCAGGTGACATGAAAGGAGTTCCTAAAAATAACATAACAATGAAATATGTTATGATTAAATATAATTAATAAATAGAAATATGGTGTGATAATTAATATATACATTATTCAATTGGCTTAAGTCATATCAAGATGCCTGCGAAGCCATGATTTAGAGGTGTGTCTCAAGAGTGTCTCTAGAAGAGATTAACTTTGGGATCTGGGGACCAGGTAACTAGATCTGCCCTTACTGAAGTGGATGGGTCTCATCTATCCAATCTCTTGAAGGACTCAAGAGAATGAAAAAAACTGAGGAAAAGCAAGTTTATTTCTACTTGTAAATGTCTTTCTCATTCCTGGGCTTCTGGCCTCAGACTATTACTTTCAGCTTTGACTTCTTTGTTTCTCAAGTCTCTGAGTTTGGACTGTGAAGTGGCCTGGCTCTCTTGAGTCTCCAGATCATTTGTGGTGAATTCTGGGATTTCTTGGATTCCATGATCATGTGAGCCCATTCCCTTTACATGTAACACATTGTGATATATTTTTGCTCTGAAGAACCTTGACTAATGCATATCACAAGCTTTTAAAAATTAAATATATATATATATATATATATATATATATATATATATATATATAATATATATATAATTTGAAGAGTCTTCAATGCCACCAGAACACTCAAATATTGTTAAAACTATCAGTTGATTCAACCACTGTAAATAGTACTCAGAGAGTTCTACTGAATTATACACAAACACATAGCAGCAGGGATCATGGAGACATGGTCCTTTGAGACTCAGGAAACATTATCTGTAGCAGTCTGAAACTTTACAATGGGTAGGTAAACTGAGGTCTGTCTACACTGTGTAACCTGAGACAGCAGCAAGATTGCACGAACTATGACTATGTGGTATGTTGTAAGTGAATATTCTAACCAAAATATTGCAGACAGATTACAGACAAAAATAACATGTGAATCAATTTATATAAAGTGAAAAAATAAAACATGTTAACAGAATTTATGAAGATGTAAGTCAATACATTTAACAGAGGGAGAAAGCAAGATGAAAGAGACTGGAAAGGTGTATAATTAGTGTTACTGAAATTGGTTCTGTTCTATTTCAGAAATTAATAATTATGCAGATTACTAATTCTGAAAATTAATCAAAATGTGTGCTTATGATTTATGCACTGTATTCTGTTTATGCTCTACAGAAATAAATATGAATTAATTCCTACATTTCAAAGAAGAGGAAGAAACATTTAAAAAAAGAAAGATGTTGTGATTTAAATTAAAATCAAGCTTTCATATTTGACAAGAGTACACTTGGTGAGAAGGGCTGCGAGCAAGTTGGAAACTTGCATTAGGGACTTGGAGACCTCTAGAAAGCTTTGTTGAATCATGTGGCCTACTCCTGGACAATGGTGTTGTTCTATGACTCTAACTATTTCTGAATAAATTATACTCTATCACAGTTGCAGTGCCCTTGTGTGTGTAGATGCATTCTTTTGCCAGTTCTCTGAGCATGTAACTACTCCAGTGCTGTAGTAGCTGCTTAGAAACCTAGTTTCTAATCCTACACATTAGTAAGGTCAATTGTGTATCCCTGAGAGGGGGCCAACTGAATGGGGGCCATTCAGTTGTGCTGCAAGTGTGGCTCAAGCAGTTGACACTTTGTCTGCCTAGGAAGCTTTCCTGAGCCTCAGAGGACCTTGTCTCCATGTTGCCTGCTGCTGCCTGTGTATGAGTGATAAAACTGTGACATGGAACTTCTTGTGTGTCATCTCTCCAGAATCAGAAAAAAACTGGTTACTGGAGCACAGGGAAGCTGTTTTGTAGTTTTCAGTAAAGAAAAGAAGGAAACAACAGAAAAAAAAGTGTTTGTGAATAAGGAAAGGTAGATCGGTCAAAGAGAGGGCAGAAGAATGGGAAAAAACCAGAACCAAGATGCATCACATACAGGTACAAATTCCTAGTGATGAATGTGATCATAATGCAGACTGTACATAATGATCCAATAAGTTTAACAAATAAAGAAATATTGGAAGGTTGTAAACTTTGATTTATAAAAAGATTGTTAGTAAGTGTTCCAGGGAAAATCACAGCAAAATAAATGAATGCCAGTATTTATTAGGGTGGAAGACTGATTAATCCAGTGAATGAAGACACTGAATATAATTTAAGTTATGTTATATTTTTAACTTAGATAATTTGCTTTTTTACTTAAATCATAATTTTAGAGCTGATGGGAAAATTAAATTAAAGATTATCAAACTTTTTGGAGATCATAACTTCATATAAAATAGTCTCCAAACTGGAGTGTCCTTTTGGTCCTACATTTTGCTTTACACTTATTGGGATGCATCATTTTGCCAGACTGAAAACTTATTTCTTTAAGATGGATCTAAATCAACCCAGATACAGTATATCAATATGGAATCTGTACTAGTCTTTTGGTCTTGATATTGTTGTTGTTGTTGTTGTTGTTGGTGGTGGTGTGTGTATGCGTGTGTGTGTGCGCGTGTGTGGGTGTGTGTGTCTGTCTGTCTGTCTGTGTCTGTGTCTGTGTGTACTCCCTCTGTAGAATATTTGGAGGCAGAGGAAAGCCCTCCTTGTCTCCAAGAAAACCGTGAGACCTGTCAGGATATTGTGAAGAACTTTTTATACTACAATTCAAAAGATGATGAAAAAACCTCTAAGAAACCCAGAGTTATGACCCATCTTCTGTCAAAGCTTGCAGGAATGAAAGAAGCCACCCAGTGGAACTGTTCAAAGAATGTGAGTAGAATTTGGAGCCAAGGACTTTATCTTTAAATTTCAGTTTATTCTCTTACCAGCTGCAGGAGCTTGAAAATATAAATAACCCCACTGCACCTGTTTATTAATAAAATGGACTTTTTCTCATAGGTCATAAGAACCTGTTATTACATGAAAGACAGTTGGAATAACAATTGTCATGGGATTGTATAACTTTGGGAAAAGAATACGGTATTATTTTTAGCTTGGGGAAGATCCTCACTCATTAATCTGCACACCTGTCCTCTATGCACATGCTGAGTTACAAACTTGCTTTGCTCTCTCCCATAGCAGAAAGCCACATCCACCCAGAAGTTAATTGGCGCCTCTTTCCAGTTAACCCTGTCCTTCAGGTTTACCATAGTTTTCTAATTTAAAACATATAGATTAGTAAAATTTTTCTTTTGTAATTTTATAAGAAAGACAGACTACTGAAATATGATTCACATAACAGAATTTGCCCAAAGTGCACAATTCAGTGGTATTTACTATTTTCACCAAATTTTGAATTATCATTACACTCAATTTTTGAACATTTTTATCACCTCCAAATAGAAGCTCCTCACCTGTTAGTGGTCATGGCCATGGAATATACTCTGTGTGTGTGTGCATGTGTGTGTGCATGTAGGGGCTGTGTTCAAACTTTTTATTCTAATGAAAATTTTAAATACTTTGACAGTGATTGTTAGTAGACAATGGATAAAGATAATGCATGTTTTATAAGATACATAGCTCTGTAGTAATGATGAATGATTTTAAAATATTTCCTTAGAAATGTAGCTACATTTTTTTAAATTGAAATTTCTATTGGTACATTACATATAAACATCATGATTGCACTCAACAATGAGAATTTGTGCCAGTTTATGACACAACTTAATTCTCATTTTTTCCCATACTCCTACCCACCCTGGCATCCCTGCCCTTATATACCTAAGCTTTGTTTCTTTTCTTTTTTGTTATAATCTCATTATTTTCCCCCTAATTAAATATTTCTTCACTCCATTTTCTTTGAGAATTTTCTATTTCACAATATATTACATGCATTCTAGAACTCATTTACATCTTCATTTTCTCATACCATAGAAAATATATGATATTTACACATCTGTGACCTGTTTATTTCAATTATGAGGATATCCTCAATGTACATCCTTTTAAGTATAAATAATTAAAACATCAATTTTTATGGCACAGTAACTCCATTCTGTAGAAGAACCACAATTGACTTTTTATCCAGTCTCCAGTTGATGAACATTTTGAGTGTTTCCAAGATTTAGCTATCACAACCTGAGCTACAATAAAGATGGATAAACATATGTCACTGTGATATGAATCTTTTAATTCTTTTGTGTATATACTTAGCAGAGGAATAGCAGTGTCAAATAGCACCTCTAATTGTAGTTTTTTCAGAAATCTCCAAACTGATCTCCACAGGGGTTGTACAAGTCTTCATTCCCACCAACAGTAGCAAAGGGTTCCTTCTTCTCCGCAGCTTCACCAACATTTGTTGCTGTCTGATTCCGAAATAGCAGCCATTCTTTGTGGAGTGAGATGAAATCTCAGCATTATTTTCATCTGTGTCTCTTGAGTGACTAATGATGTTGAACATTTCTTCATATGCTTCTTAGCTGGTTTTATTTCTTCCTCTGAAAAGTGCCTGTTCATTTAAGATGCCCATTTTTGAACTGGGTGTTTAAATTTGGTGGACTGATTTTTTAAAGCCCTTTATATATTCTACATAGTGACCCTTTGTCTGAGAGGCAGCTGGTAAAGATTTTTTCCCATATTGTTGGTTGCCTTATCACTTTGCTTCTGGTTTCTTTTGCTGTGCAAAACCTCTCAATAGGATGAAACCCGTTTGTCAATTTCTTCTACCAGTTCTCATGCTATGGAGGATTTGTTCATGAAATTTTTCCCTAAACCAGTGTCTTCAAAAGTTTTACTTAAACTGTTTGTAGCAGGTTTAGTGTGTTTGTTTTAATATTTAGGTCCCTAGTCCAGTTTGATTTTATTTTAGTATGTGATGAAAGAGCCAGGTCTAGCTTTAGACTTCGGCAGGTTAAAGTCCAGTTTTTCCAGCACCATTTGTTAAAGAGGTCATCTACCCTCCACTGAGGGTATTTGACTCCTTTGTCAAAAATGAGATAGCTTAATGTGTCTGGAGTTATTTCTGGACCTTCTAATCTACTCCACTGGTCCTCAGGTCTGTTGCTTTGCCTGTACCATATGGTTTTTATCACAGTGGCTTTGTAGTACAGTTTTAAGTTGGAGATAGTAAAAGACCCCCCATCATGTCCTTATTGTTTAGAATATGGCATGTACTCTTAATGGGCCACTATTACTAGTGGTCCTGGCAAAAGGAATTTACAAAATATACATCACCTCAGAGTACAATGCTTTTTGCAGGACTGGAAATGGAAGTGAGAATTCCCATGTGCCAAGCAAGCACTTTACTCTGAGTCACAGCTTTGACTCCTCCAAACTGCATCTTGGAGATATTCAACTGGCCATTATTTTTGCAAACTTAATAACAACTGAATTCATTTTGTCTATGTTTTGCAGGATATATTTGCATTTGTATCTATTGATAATATTTTCTTCAAACAATTTCTTGTATTTCACGAATTTAGTTTTGAAATGAAGCTTTTGTTATTTTATGAGAAGTTGGAGGTTTTCATCTGTTCTTTTATCTGGAAAAGTTGACAGTGACTCAAGTTTTATATTGCATATTTAATTAAAATTTCCAACACCGCACTTTAGCTGTCTTATTTAGGTATAGGTGCTATAATTATTATTTCAATTTTTTAAACTAGGCATATCTAAATTTTTTTCTCCAGGTTTATTTTGAAAATTTTTTGAGGGTGTAATTTATTTTCACATAAACTTAACAAACAAGTTCATGCTGTTCTCATTTCTTTTTCAGTGCAATTTATTAATGTGCAAGTCTGCTAGGATTGCCATAGAATAATACCACTGTGTAGCTTAAATAATAGAAATGCGTCGTCTCCTAGCCCTGGAGTCAAGAAGGCCAAGATCAAGTTGTCAGCAATTTCCACTCTCCTAAGGCCTGTCTCCTTCATTTTCAAATCATTGACCTTTCTCTGCATCCTCACATAGCAGACAGTCTATAAATTCTCTGGGAGTTTCTGTTTCCACTTCTCACAAGGACACCAGACCTACTGGGTTACACTGTTACCCTTTATTACCTTTATAAATGTCTTTTCTCCAAGCACAGTCACATAGGCACTTAGAGATTTAACATATAAAATAAGGGGGAGCACAATCGTGTCCATAAAACATCTGTAATTAAAATTTTCTGTTGCTTCCTAAACTTAGTGATACTTTTGTTTAAATTGGTTTTTTTTTGCTTTAATTATTTTTGAGAAGAAAGTTTACATGAAATTGGATAAAATAATTGAAAATGTAAAGTATGTTTTATTCAAGTTCTCCTGATATCCTTATTATGTGCAGTATACACATGGAAATTTGTATGGCATACAAAAATGATCTTTCTTTACTTTTTAAATTGAAATATTTATTGGTACATTAAATATACACACCATGATTGCACTCCACAATGGCAATTGGTATCAGTATAAGACACAACTTAATTCTCGTTTTTTCCCATAGCCCTACCCACCCTATCACCCCCCCATATACATAAAATTTGTTTCCTTTCTTTTTTGTTATGATCTCATTATTTTTCCTCCTTCACCCTATTTCACTTTGAGTATTTTCTATTTCACAATACATAACATACAATTCTAGAACTCATTTACATCTTTATTTTCTCATACCAGAGAAAAGATGCAATATTTACCTATCTGTGACCTATTTACTTCACTTATGAGTGACCTTTATAAACTGCACTCTGTGGTCCAATTCTACCCTTTCTTATCTTTTGACAATTACTCTTTTCTCTCTTTCTGTAACTTTGCTACTTCAAGTATATGATGCAGATTACTAGGTAAATTTCTGAGGTGTTTCTTTGTCAGTGTGATTATCCAGACAGGTCAGTTTTTGGCAGGTTTGAATGTGTGCTCATTTTAATTGCTCAAAGTATTCTGTGGTATGGAGGCTTCACGATTTGATAAGCCATTCACACATGGAAACACAGCTGAATTATTTCTAGATTTTAACTACCAACAACAAAGTAGTAATAAACATTGAGGTACAGGATGCTGAGAAGACACAAGTCTTCACTCTTTTGAGATGAGTATTCAGAAATAAAATTACTAGGTAGTATGATAATTGCATGTTTCACAAACCTAGTTCTGAGAGCCACTGAAATACTTTTCATCTTACCAGCAATGTAGCGATCATCAAATTCTTTACATTTGTGCAAGAAGTTGTCACTACTACTACTTTTTATTTTAATAAACCTAATAGGCCCCTTAGAAGTTTTATTTTGCATTTCTGTAACTTTTAGTAATGTTAAACATTTTTATATGCTGTTTATATTTTTTCTTATTTTCTAAAAGGATTATTTGTTTTTCAGTTGTTTATATGGAATATTTGAAAACATAAATTAGATAATATTTGATAGATATATGGTTCACAGATATTGTCTCTTAATCTGTAGCTTTTATTTTCAACCTCTTAAAATAGTCTGCTCTAAAGTTTTAAATTTTGATGATGTTTAACTCTCAAACTCTGGCCATGTGTCATGGTTTTGGTATTAAGTCACATTTTAAAGGTTAGTTATGTCTTTTAAAAATGTTTCGTGCCTGTTCATTATCCATTTTGAATTAATATTTAGCAAGAGTTCTAAGATTTACACCGTTTTATTTCTTTACTTGTGGGTGATTGATAACCTTGGCTCCATTTATTGAAAACCCTGCCCTTTCTTCATTGGATAGCTTCTACTTCTTTATCAAGAGTAAGCTGAGTTTGTTTGTGTGGGTTGATTTTTAGGTTATATTTTATATTGTCTTTATCTATATGTTTACTCTTCTACCAATGCCAACCACCTTGATTTTAATAATGAATTTAGTAATTTTTCCCATTTCATTTGTTTTCAAGATTGTTATAGGTATTAGTGACCTGGCAGTTTCCCAAAAATGTTTTAGAAAAAAAATCTTTTCTATATGTCCGAAAACTTTTTCTTGGAAATAAAAAATTTCATTAACCTATATAAAGAAAAGTTGTAAAAAGTGTGTGTCTAGATGTATATTGCTATTGAGAATTCTTTTTATATATTAGTTCTGTCATATATTTTATAAAGATTAACTTGATAACTCATCAAACTAACTGCTAGCACATTTCTATTCTATTTTCTACACTGCTTAAAATTTCTTTCAGTTTAGCTAATTATAGTCTTTATATTTCAATTCTCTGATTCTTTATTCAGCTCTGTTAACTAAGCCCTCAAATGAATTTTAATTATGAACTGTTTTAATTTTATAGTTTTAATGATTGGTTACTATGTTTTTTTTAAACAATATTTTTGGTCTCTTTCTCTCATACTTTTAAAAATAAATTGATTTTGCTTTCTGAGTAAAATAACTCCATTATGCAAAGGACTGAAAAAGTCTGTAATATTGCTGTTGATTCTTTCAACATGTTTTCTTTAGTGTTTTGTGACTTTTTTTCTTCAAATGGATTTTTTTTTTAGAAAATCTTTATGCAAAGTTCATTAAAGACTCGGGTAAAACTGAATTTTTCTATAAAGGTTTAAAGTTTTGGGCCAGGGATTTAGCTCAGTGGTTCCAGCACCTGTCTTGCAAGCGCAAGGGCCCAGGTTTGATGCCCCGGTAACTACACACAATACTGGGCATGGAGACTCACTCTCAGCAACAATCAGTACCACATACCACAGTCCCGGGCGTGGTGGCTCACACCTGTAATCCCAGCACTTGGGAGGCAGAGGCAGGAGGATTGCTGTGATGTGAATTTGAGGCTGATCTCAGGGCCAGCCTCAACTACAAAGCGAGACACTGTCTCCAAAAAAGAAAGAAAGATTTAAAGTTCCTTCTTACCAACTATCTGGTGGCATTACTTTCTGAATGTGCATTTAAATTATCAGTTTGACATATTTGTGTTTTCATAAAATCAGGATTCACCAATTCGCATAAACACTGCCTTGGTGATTCATGTTCTTAAATCCATCTTACTTTTCTAAGTTCTCCTTCTAACTGAATTTAACTTAGAGAGCGTTCAGTCTATGAAGTCAAATAGTTAGGCCTGTTAAGTGTAAGGGTTTAGATATTGATGTTCCTTCAAAGCCTCATGTGCTCATTGGTGGGATTGATGGGGGTGATTGGATCATAGGGCTCTAATATCATTACAGCATTGCTCCACTGATCAATTTATAGCTGACTTGCTGGTCAGAGGTGGGTTACTGGTGGGTGAGGCTCATCTCTTCCTTGTTCTTCTTTTCACTCTCTGCTTCCTGTCTGCCATGTCATGAGTGTTTTCTCCTCTGTGATGCTGCCCTGCCTTGGATATGGCTTATTGTACACCAAAATCACTACAAAATATGAACCAAAATAAACCTTTCCTCTTTTAAATTATAGGTGTTAGGAGTTGTACCTCAGTGACCAGAAAGTGACTAGGTAAGGTATCATTTTCTATGACGTACTGGAAATGAATGAATTAGTGAAAGTGAGCCAGTCAATACTTTGAGAATTTGAGCCTCCAATTTTCCTTCAGATATGCATTATTACACTTTCGGTTACTATGATAAAACACCACAGGCAGGCTATCTTTGTAAAACATGAAAGCCTTATCTAGTTAACCGTTTTGAAATTCAAACAACACAGTTGCAGCTCTGAGTTCAATGATGAATGCTGAGAGATTTCCTACTATGAAAAAATAATATCTTAAAACTGGCAGAACACATCTCAATTCTTTATCCATACCTTTTCCTGCACCCCCATTTCTCCCTTCATCCTTTGATCTTCTTTGCACTTGAGATAGACCTATTTCCAATTATCTTTTTTACCCTTTATAAAATTACCCCTCCCAAAAAAAATCCAAGAAACAAACAAAAAACAAAAGGCAGACATCAATGCAGGGGTTAGTCTTACCCTTGTAGTCCCTCACACTCCAGAGAGCTCAAGATTTCTGAAAGAGGGTTCCTCAAACTCTCTGGGGACAGCTCCACCAACACGGCCCCTGCAAGGTGTCCCTTCTTCAAGGACTCACATGAGCGGGGACTGCTCCTGCCACTCATGCATCCTTAGGGAACACACTCAAACCACACAAAAACCATAGCCAGATACTCATCTGACTCCTTACACCTGACCTAAGATCAGACAATGGACAAAGTACTAATATTTAAGTTAAATATCAATTTATTTGTTTTTATACAGCACTAAATAAACAGTAAGTACTTTCTTGCTTCTTTTAGGTTCCAACAACTTTCTGGCTTGTGGATCACATTTGGAGAAAAAAGGGTTAAAGAGTGAAACAAAATAATGACTAGATTTCTTTCAGGGTGGGTGTTAAGAGTGCTATTTGTTAGGGCTTAAATATAAAATGCCCCCAATGACTCATGCGTTGAGGGTTTGATGGCCATTGAACCAAAATGTTCAAGGTGGAGCCCAGAGAGATGATTGAATCATGGGTCACTAACCTCCTCTGTGCATTGATGGGGTCCATTTGAAGGATGTGGAAACTGAAGGCATGCTTCTGAAGAGTGTCTCAGCTCTAGGCCTTTCTTTCTTTTCTTTGGTTCTTCTCTCTCTTATCTTCTTGCTGCCACATAGGAGAGGCTTTGCTTCACTGAGCCTTCCCACCATGGCATTTTCCCACAGCTGGACAGGCAGGCCTCTGAGTGCTTAGCTCTCGTTGAACTGGGAAAACACTTCCCTACCTTGCCTAGAACAAGTTGAATGAGCAAGGACTAACTTCTTAGAGTCAAGTCTTTTGTAGTTTCTTTTTTACACCCTTGACCCTGTGAAGGGTGGAGCCTGGCCAATTTGAGAGATGACTTCAAGCCATTATTCATATTATTCTGACATAAGTACTCAGTTTATTTAATTTTAATATTTTAGCAGCTTTCCTTTCATTACCCTGTTTTTTAGATTCTTTTAATAAAATTTCAAACATTTCACAGCTACTTTTGATTGCTGATTCTCACTCTAGATCTGGTGAAGAGTAATCATCCCTACCGATGTCACAGCCTGAACACTGTTCCTCTGAGATTTCATCTGGCTGATTAATTAGTCCACTACTTTTAATCTCCACCTCCAGGAAAGTCTTTGGACATTAGATAAACAAAGCAAATTATTTGTCATAATGAAATATCCATAGCTTCTAGTCTAGTTTCCCATATATTCTCATTTCCAACTGGATCTTCTTGAGCTTTACCTTTACTATATACATTCTTATCAGCATTCTGATCTTTGGAATTCTCATATGTATCACCCAGAAACCTCCACTTACAGAATTCTAAGCCTACTATAGCTGATATGTCCAATTTTTTCCAGACTCTTTCCATAAACTAATTTCAAAACTTTTAAATCACATGGTCAAGTGTATTCACAGTAATGGCCTTGTTTTAGGCAACCAATGTTTATGTTAAGCAGCTTTCTCATCACTAAGACTTCATACAGAGAAGCCACAGAATAAAGAAGGGGAGGTTTAGTTGATTCACAGACTCGAGTAAGTAGTCCATGATTGACTTTCTCTAAGGAAAAAATGGCATCGTAGAAGGACATGGTGTAGGAAAGCTGCTCAACCCATGGGAGCCAGGATGCAGAGAGACATGGGAAAATCCAGGGAAAAATACACCAGTTCAAGTCATGTGCCTAGTGACTTCTCTCTAACAGCAATTTAGCTATAAATTAAAGTCAATATAGCACTGCCATCATCCAATTAGCTTCCAAACACATGAGAATTTGGGAAAGCCCCATAACAGGGTTAGATTTTCAAAACATGAACTCTAAAAGGATGTAATTCAGTTCATAGTACTAATTCATGTTAAGACTATTACAATTAATCATTTTCCATTTAAGTTCTCTGACTCTTCAGGCAAGAATTCTGTCTTTTAGCTTCTGTTAATAGTAAACAGTGATTTATAGCATGTGTTTTATTCTCTAAATTTTGGGACAATTTGCCCTATGATTTAGATTATTTAGTGGTTTTTTTTTTATCTTTATTGGTACATTAAATATACACATCATGATTGCACTCCATAATGGGGATTTGTACCAGTATAAGACACAACTTAATTCTCATTTTTTCCCATAGCCCCACCCACCCTACCACCCCCCCATATATATAAAATTTGTTTCCTTACTTTTTTGTTACTATTTAGTGGTTCTTAGAGGAGTTTTTGTTTTGTGTTTCTACTTCATGTTTATTTGCTCATTTTAGCCTTTTTCTTATTGTGAAAATTGAGGCAGAGACTTCTACTGTCATTATATATTGAAATTGAAAACCAGAGGTCCAAATTATTTATTTTAATCATATATTTGAAAAATTATGCTTTAGTAATACAAAGATGACATTAAATTTTTATATTTGCAAGTAACTTTTTCAACTTTGCATAATTTTATGAGTATAAGCAATGCAAATTCCTCCTACAAATTTGAATAGGATTAACATATTTGAGCTCTTCTTTCTTGCACTTCTGTGTAAATATGAAATAGCATGAATTAAATTACATATTTTGCACTGGTGGTACCCACATATTATAGGTAAAATTTTCTAGATGGTTGCATGAAATAATATTCCCTTTCCTCTCTTAGATCACATGAAAACTACTTCATCCTTTTTTCTGTCACCTTATTTCTGGCCTCCTCACTACTATTTTTGTTTTTCCTGGTATCACAACCAGCTAAATTACTAAGTATTCTCATATTCAAATTGTGGTAAGCATCAGATGATAATTTGATTAATGATTTCGGAATAGTTCAGGCCCTGCATCTGCATTGAAAATATCTTACCATGTTATCGGTGATTTTCAGGTTTGGTTATGATAATTCAAATGGATGGATATTTAGACTCCATCAAGAATCACTTTTATTTCAGTAGCTGTAAAAAATAATATATTCTAATTTCATTCCTTTTTAGTAAAAAAAGTCTTGTTCCATAGAAAGGCTCACATTTGCTTGAGCATAAAGTCTGCACTGGTTGCATAATTTTAAAAATTATTCAGCATATTCCAGTGCCTTTTTATCCATTGCCTTCTCTACCTATAGTCGAATGTGAAGTGTTGGGAATATATTGTTCTGAGAGAAATGCTGAGTCAGAGCCAGAATAATCAAGTAATACCAATATTTTGTTTTAGGAATTAAGTTTATAACATTATATAGTGATGAAAAATCCTGGGAAAGGTAACCTCAAGAAAATTGTGTGTAAGTCTCATAAATTAAATAAAAGAGAAAAAGTTACAAGAGTCCACAGTGGAGCAAATTTGGCAGTAGATTAAACTGCTACTGGATGCCTGACTACTGTCATGAATGACTACACCCACCCCATCTATCCATTATGTTTTCCAAAGAAGAGACATTTTGGTTATACTTTAACTCTAATAAATTTCTTGTATAGTGGAAACAATGGAACACATCCAGTTTGTGGTGAAAGTACATATAGTAAGCACCTTGCATTTCATATCAAATATTATTTCCAAACTTTCATTGATTGAACCTTCAATTTCAGATTGTGTGGACATATAACTGTCTTCCAACACTATTTAAGGACTTGGACTGAATTTTCCCAAACTTAGGCCCAAAAGATGTAAAACTGAACCAAGTAGCTTATTAACTGACAAATATTTTTCCACTCACATATTAGAAAGTTACACTACATTTTTATATTTTTTCTGAAATGTTTCTCCTGGAAAAAAAAAGTGGAAAGTCACATTAAAATTTTGGCAGAATTTAAGTTTTAGATTTTAATCTTTTAACATTTTTTATTAATGATATTATTAGTAATATATATTACACTTTTACATTTACAAGTAAATTTTCCACACTGTTCATTGAATATTTTTCATGTAATAATGCAAACGTTGTCTATGAATTTTAACAGAATTGACATGAGATTTAAAAATTGATATATGTGCACTTTTTGTTTACATGTGCTACCTTTGGAATGCTCCTCCAATATATTGTTTTAATATTGGTTATAAGGACTATAATATTGATCTTAGAGATAATAAAATAAGATTATAATAGATTTAGAAGCAATCAATTATTCATATTGTAAGACCAAAGATAATTTTTTAAAAGCAGCCTAATGAAAACATAGTTACATGAACTCTCCTATAGTTAAAATGAGCAACAAAATTCTAAGACTTAAAACATTTAAATGTAGGAATGTCAAATCCTAGGTGAATGTGACATAGATGAATAGATGAATAAATCTAAAAAGAGATTTTAATACTGTCTCAATTAGATCATTATTTTCCTCTTCTACTCATATAAATTTGCATTTCAGAGCAATATCTATCCTCCACTGCATTATTTGTCTCTATTTTTCAAAAGTTTTTGCATTATTACACTTTTTGTGAAGTAAAAATGAGTTCAAAATTAGTGAGTGCACAGGCTTTAAAAGTTTGCTAGGGATAAAGTTGAAATGGTGTGTTCCTCTGTGTACCCTATACATTAAAGCTTCATAGAGAATGAGCTTCAAGAATGCACATTTTGAAATGCTTAAAATTCATAAATATACACATTCATTTTTCATGTCCAATTCGTACCAGTACATGAATATACAAATACACACCTATCTATCTATACATACCACACAAACGCACACACACACATATGTAAATATATATATCACATATATATACATATATATACATATATATCACATATATATACATATATATATCAGATTATTACTCAGAGTAAGTTCTTTTTTGTTTATTGGGTTTATTGGAATATTTTAGGTGTATATTATGGTAACCTTCAATAGTATAAACTGATATTTGGACATGGTATATCCTAATTTTTATTTTTTCCCATTCCTCTGCCCTCCCAACTATCCCACCCCTAAACACAAAGGCCTTGCTTCCATTTTTAAATTTTTATTATCAAATTTTTCTTTCTCCTCTTTACTTTTGGCTGCTCCCTTTCCTTTTTCTCTTTGGACATTTTCTTCCTATTTCACAATACTTAAACATTTTGACTTTCATTTACACCTTCTGTTTCTTATCCTAGAGAAATGATATTTACACATCTGTGTCCCATTTTTTCACTTATGAGTATATCCTCCAGGTGCATAAATTTAAGTATATATGTCTCTAATTCATCATTCCTTATAGCTGAATAATACTCCATTTTATAATAAAATCATATCTTCTTTATCCAGTTTCTAGTTGATGGGTATCTGAGGTTTTTCCAAGATTTGGCTATCACAAACTGAGCTGTTATGAACATGGGTGCGCGTATGTTAAAAACTGTGATACGATGTTTTTAAATCTTTGCTGTATAGACACAGCAAGGAAATAGAAGGAATAAACTGGGACCTCTATTCCTATTTTTTTTAGGAATCTCCACAGTGGTTGCACTGGTCTACATTTCCATCAACAATGGAGAAGGGTTTCCTTCTCCCCACAGAATGGTTCTTGGTTAATTTTGAGATAGCAGCCATTCTTTGTAGAGTGAAGTGAAATCTAAGTGTTTTCATTTTCATCTCTCAAATGACCATTGGTATTGAACATTTTTAATAAATTTTTTTTTTTTTTTTTTAGGTTTTTTGAGACAGGGTCTCGCTTTGTGGTTCAGGCTGGCCTTGAGCTCAGCCTCAAACTCACATCACAGCAATCCTCCTGCCTCTGCCTCCCGAGTGCTGGGATTACAGGCGTGAGCCACCACACCTGGCACTGTGGTATGTGGTACTGGTTGCTGCTGGGTTGAGTCTCCACACCCAGTATTGTATGTGGTTACCGGAGAATCAAACCCGGGCCCTTGCGCTTGCAAGACAGGTGCCGGAACCACTGAGCTAACTCCCCGGCCCTTTAATAAATTTTTACGCTGCCTTTATATCTTCATCTAAAAAATGTCTGTTCATTTCAGATGTCCATTTATGTATTGGATGTTTAAATTGGGGGGGGGGCTGATGTTTTGAAGTTCTTTATATATTCCAGATAGTAGTTCTTTGTCTGAAGAACAGCTGGTAAAATTTTTTCCCCAAATGTATGTTGTCTTTGCACTCTGTTGGTGGTCTCTCTTGTTATGCAGAAGCTTTTACACACTTAAGTCAATAGATGTAATACACTATATTAAAACAGTCAAGGACAAAAACCATGTGATCATCTCAATAGTTGTAGAAAAAACATTTTACAAAGTACAACACCCATTCATGATTAAAACCCTGCAGAAATTTGGATAGATGGTCTCAACTTGATTAAATCTATTATTATCCCAACCTGATAAAAGCTATTTATGAAAAAACTACAGCCAGCACCATACTAAAGGATAAAAAACTGAAGCCTTAAAAAGAGAAACAGCTGAAACTTTAAAAAGTAAAACAACTGAAGCCTATCATACTAGAACTGGAACAAGACAAGGATGTCCACTATCATTAGTCCTGTTCAATAAAGTCCTGGAAACATTAGCCATAGCAATTAGACAAGAAAAATAAATAAAAGAAGTTAAACTGTTACTATTTGCTGATGACATGACACTATATATTGATGATTCCCAAAATTCACCCAAAAGACAGTTTAGCTTAGTTGCCAAGTTCAGTAGAGTAGCTGGGTACAGAGACATTGTCCCAAAATCAATATCTTCCCTATATTCAAAGAATAGAGTCATTGAGAGACAAATAGAAGAAACAATTCTTTTCAAAATAGCATTCAAAAAGTAAAATATCAAGGAATCATTCTAATAAAGGAGGTGAAGGGCCTCTTCTTTGAGAAATATAGCTTTCTGAAAATTGAGATTAAAGAGGACATCAGAAAATGGAAAGACATGTAGGTAGAAAGCACCAGTATTGGCCAAATGGACACACCTCCCAAATTTACCATATAGATTCAGTGCAATCCCAATTGAAGTCAGAGTATTATATTTCAGAGTTAGAGAAAATAAACCAAAAATATATTTTGACCCAGAGGACATCTAAAATAGCAGAAGCAATTCTAGGCAAGGAGGGCGTGGCAGGGGTTATCACAATCCCACCTTGAAACTATACTACAAAGCCACAGTGATAAAAACAGCATAGTACTGGCAAAGAAACAGACCTGTGGATCAATGGAACAGAGTAGAAGATGCAGAGACCACTCCAGATATACCAAGTTACCTCACTTTTGACACATGAGCCAAACTACCTCCCTGGAGGAAAGATAGCCTCTTAAATAAATGGTGCTGCAAAAACTGGATTACAACCTGCCAATGATTAAAGCTAAATCTATTTCTTCATACACTAAACTAAATATTAAAACAGAAACACTAAATCTACTGGAAGATATATTAGGTGAAACTGTTGGAGACATTGATATAGGGAAAGACTTTATGAACAAAGCCTTAGCAGCACAGGAACTAGTGGAAAGAATCAACAATTGGGATCTCATTTTATTATAACGTGACTTTTTTGTTAAATTTAGAATATAGAAAAGTCACCAAAAAAACTTTTGATTGAATACATAATTTTATTACAGATTTTTCAAATTGAAGTACATTGTAGTGATGTAATTTGTCTTTTACTTATTACATAAACTTTTCCTTCAGTTAACCAGTCTTTATATATTAAGTCCAAACTGCAAATGAAATATCTTCACTTCCTTCAGTATCTCTTCCTGTATGCTGTACTAATTCATATTATCTGATATTTCAAGATCTACATGGTTTTTGTATTCTTGCTTCTTATTTTGGGATAAATCTGAGTACGAAACCTCCTGTGGCTTATAATTTCTCTACAGGAAAATCCTAGATCTTTGCTTACTGCCTTTATGGTTTGGATGTGATATATTTCTCAGGCTTGCTGAGTTGGGAGTTTGGTCTACACATATGACATTGGGATGAATTGTGGGGACTTCAAAGACCAGTTTCTAGTGGGAGATTCTTAGAGCAATTGAACACATGCCTTCAAAGTGATTTAAGATATTTCTTATAGGAATCTAGTTCATTACTGTGTGAGGGTTTTGGTGAACAATCACCCTCTCTACTTCCTGTTCTAAGATCTAATTTCTCCTCCCACACATATTGTCTTTTTTTTTTTTTCATTGCTGAGACAAAATACCTGACATACAACATTAAAGGAGACAAGGTTTAACTTGCAGTTTGTAGAGCATTCAGTCTCCCATTGGCTGGGTCCAAGGCAGGAAGGCATTATAGAGGGGCATCACAGAGGAGAAACAGTTCATGGTGCAGGCAGAAGGCAGCAAAGCAGTAAGAGGCAGGCACAGAAGTGTTGTGCAGCCTTCTTTCTACCCACTTTATATTGCATCCAGGCTGTTGTAACCTGGGTGTTAGGCCCATGATGAGAGGATAAGGCATGAAATCACACAGCCAGTTCTGGGGAGGGTTCAGAGAATATCTCTGCTTTTAACTGAAAGATACATATACTTTCATAGCAAATGGCAGGGGGCATAACCATTTAGATCAGGTTGGTCATGGATTGGTTGAAGCATGCAGAGAGGTGGGCAATCGTGGACTGATTGAAGTATGGAGAGAGGAGGGTGGTTGTGGACTGATTGTGTGGTTTTGGCTGAGGAAGGAGTCATGATAAAGCAGCCTAGGCTGATCTCCAGCCCAGCCAAGCCTGGCTTTTGTCTCCACCTGGTTACATGCATATTGATTGGTGCCACCCATACTCAAGAAGGGGCTCCCCTTTACCCACATCCATAACAGTGCTAAACCAATTTAGTTATCACATCGTCTTAATCTTAGTATTCAACAGCCTAGGTCCAGCCAGCTCAAAAAAGGCCCACCTATGAGCACATGAGCATGTTTGGGGGTTACATATAAATACAAACCGTAACACACACCAATTCCAGCCCCTACATGAGTCTTCCTGGAATCTGCACCATGCTCTTTGGACAGCCTTCAAAATATGAGTTTAGAGCTGGAGATTTAGCTAAATGTTCTGGTGCTTGTCTCACAAGTGCAGGGTCCCAAGTTTGATGCCTCGTGCCACCAAAAAGTGAGTTTAACTTGTTTCCTTTACTTGCAGTCATCCCGCACCAGGTGCTCATCAGAGTAATGGCACAGGTACTAATCAGCTGGGAAAGTATGAGCTTCTACTGCTTAACTCTCACCATTCAATGCCACTCTCCTTTACTGGTAGTTTTTGTTCACAAGTAGAAGTTAGATCAATTTATAAACATTTGTTTATAAAATATAAGCTATTAGATATAAAAGGAAACAAGGCACTATAAAGAGTGAAAAATTACTATAGGAGAAAACTCAGGATTCATACTACCATCAAGCATTCATTTTTTAAATTCAAATCTTTATTGATACATTTTATATACATATCATGACCACACTCAACACTGACAGTTTGTACCAGAATATGACACTACTTGATTCTCATTTTTTCCCATTCCCCCCTACCCTATAACACCCCCCCATGTACATATGCTTTGGTAACTATCACATTCTTTTTCCATTCATTATTTACCCTTACACTCTATTTCCTTTTAAATACTTTCTGTTTCACAATATCAACAATATATACTAGAACTCCTTTACATCTTCATTTTCTCATACCAGAGAAAAGATATGATATCTACACATCTGTGACCTAAGCGTTCGTTTTTAGAAAGAGAAGCTATAGCAATTTTACCCCCAAATCTAGGCCACATAGAAACATTGCCTAAAGATTATGAAATGGTGGATAAAATTAATATGTCCAGTATGTTTCTTTGAGGACCTAAAGTATCTGGTATGCTTTCATAGAGTTGCATGTCTTTTCATCTCATGCATTTACTGAAGTGATAAAATTCTCTTGAAAAGGCTGTTTTGGAAACCTACATTATGAATGAATGAGTTTTAGGATAATTACAATTGCTTAGGATCTGAGAATTTTTGTAAATTAGAATGATCCAAATGACAACTTTATGGCACTTACATTTCTTATTGTACATGAAAGTTGGTAGTTTCATTTCTTACAATTACATAAATTGGGTAATTTGAGGCTTTCCAAGAGGTGTGGTCATTCTGTTTTGCTGACCAATCTGACTTTTAAAGCTACAAATTTGAGCTACAGATCAATATTTTGGTGAAGATCAGCTGCTGGGTGTGTATGAGAGAGACACACACCCACACACCCACCCACACACACACACACACACACATACACACACAGAGAGACAGACAAAGAAGGACAGAGGGGGAACTAGAGTGAGAACAAATGGGGCATTGGCTGCTGCCACTCAGTAGAGGAGGAGACATTTTTGAAAGCAGCACAGAAACGGTGGTATGAGGGTTGCAGGGAAGAGGCTGTCCAAAATCTTTGGAGTTCATATCATACCACAGATATTAAATTGAGTAACCAGAGTTAACATTTGTCCTGCTTGATTTCAAACTTTCCCAGATTCTATCAATCCTTGCTATTTTCCTAGTTTTCATTTTCAGTATGAGAATATTTTCCCTATGCATTCCATCCCAGTAGAGTGAAATTTTTCTTCCTTCGTCTTTTTAAAAAATGTTTTTCCAGAGGCTACAAGAGACTTTGAACTTGGGCTTTTGACTCATGTGGGAACTTGTAAGACTATGGGGACTCTTAAAGCTGGAGTAAATGTATTTGCATTGTGATGTGGACATGAATGTTTGAATGTCACAGGTACAATATGAACCTTTCTTTCTTTCTTTCTTTCTTTCTTTCTTTCTTTCTTTCTTTCTTTCTTTCAGACAATATCTCACTTTGTAATTCAGGCTGGATATGAACTCATTAAGTAGCCCAGGTGAGCCTTGAACGCTCAGCAATCCTCCTGCCTCTGCCTCCAGAGTGCTGGGATTACCGGCATGAGCCAACACCCCTGGCATTGTGGTATATAGTTATAGGAGCTCAAACTTGGGACCTTGTACTTGCCTGGTAGATGCTGGAACCACTGAGCTAAATCCTCCACCCCATAAGTTGGATCTTAAAACCCTGCAAAGGTCCATTTCCTAAAGACTTGGTTGCCAGATGGCAGTGTTATCTGGAAGTGGCGGAAGCTTTAGGAAGTGGAGCTTTGTGAAAAGAAGTTAGGTCAGTGGAGGTTGCCCTTGGCAACCTGGTCCCTTCCCACCCTTTTATTAGTTTGTGATCACTGTGAGGTAAAGAGTGTCCTTCACTATATTCTGCTACCATGACTCACCATACTCCCAAAAGAATAACATCTTTAAATGAGTTCGAAATTTCTGAAATACCTGAAAAAATAAACTTTTCCACTTTTAGGATACTTACCTTCGGTGTCACAATGATGGAAAGTTTACAAGTACATGTTTTATCAGAATCCTGGGCTTCCAGTCCAATACTACATCTTAATTAACTACATGGGAATTGTGAGCTTCCAAAACTAAACTGCTAGGTTCAAAAATTAAACACAATAAGAAATCATTGAAAAAAATAAAATTGCTTGGTTTGCTAGACTGGAAATGTTTCAAATACTCATATATTTGAAAAATATCACTTATTCCTCCTTTCATCTTCTGTTATGGATGGCAGTGGAGTTCAGATAGAAATGCTGACATAACCACCTGCTTTTGTGACACACCTTGTCATCATTCAAGGTTGTATTTCAAAGCTGTCATATCTTCGTAGTTCAGTTAGGTCTTTTTCTTGAACATAACCTTAAATACACTATATTCTTTCCTGAGAAATCTCAATAGCCTTTCTCTCTTGATTTTTTAATTCTTTTCTTTTCTTCTTGATAGTTTTTAACTGAAAACTGAAATGCACTGAGCTAGACTCCAAAAAAAGAGAAGAGATAATCTCAATCTTCAAGGACCGTACCTATACTAAAGAACAAATTTATGGTAAAATTGCAAATATTAATATACTTCATACTGTTGATTCTTCAAGGTATGCTTCTATGAGCAGAGAGGTAGCATATAAGGAAGGATAAAGTATTTCTGACACATGTACAAAGATTTGAGATGAGAAAACTCTGTGTCATGAATATCAGGTGTGTGCACAGTGTGAGTGTATTTGTTAGCAACAGATACCAGCTATTACATGTGTCTACCCATCTGGTCTACTCATGTTGAATAATGAGATTCAGTCCATAATGAAACTATCAGAGGCTAAGAGAGTAACTCTTTGGTAAAGAACTTGTCTAGGATGCACAAAGCCCTAGGTTTAATCCCCAGCACTGCAGAAATAAATTAAAAAATGGATAAAAAATAAAACTCCTGGAAAAGTACGACTCTAATTACATCTAATTACTCACTTAATTAAAACATAATTTAGGTATGTAATATGAAGCACACAGTGTTCTTTACTAAAAACTAGTTCCCCAAATGAAAATCATATATGTAAAGATAATCAAAGAGAAAAATATAATTGCCTTATAGACAGGGGAGAAATTTGGGATCAGTTTCTCTAGAAGATACTGGGAAGATTTTCTTTAAATCAGTTGTTAGGAACATGTTCTCAGGAAGAGGCTAGTTACACGGACAGGGCTAGAGGGACTGTGAGGAGGAGTAGTTTTTGTTTCCCAGCAAGCTTACCCTTCATTTGGGAAAGCTTTGGAACAAGAATCGTGCTGTGGATTTGTTGTCTTTTAAGGTAATGAGCTGGAGTTTTATAACCATTTGTCAGTTTCTGGTCCTTGCCCATTCCAGGAGGAGAGGAGGAGGTTAGATACTAATGTGAGGGTCCCTGTGGAGGAGGCCCTTGCTCTGAAGAAGGAAAACTTGCATGTTGCTGTCAGGATATTATTTGCCACAGGTAGGGGAGAAGATTGCCTACCACAGGATGATTTGGGAAAGGCCGCAGTGATATCCACCAGGGTCACTTGTACAAGTAGATCACAAGTAGATTTTTTTAAAAAATCTTTTTATTTTTAAAAATTGTCACTATTTTTAACAACTTCTTGAGCTGACTTCACTGTAAGGAAACTAATTTCTTCCAATATGACTCAGCGTAGAAAGAGAACCAGAAGGGGGACAAGGACTAGTGAGACTGTTAAATGCTTTATCTATGTAATAGACTTTGAGAGCAAAATATCAAAGATTCCACTTATTTCTGACTGCTTTGGAAGTTATAAATACTTTTGAAAACCATGTTTTTATAGTCACTGAAATCATTTTGGACTCTGTAGTTCTCTGATGACTAGTGAAGAAGATTTAGTGTATGGATTTTGAACATTCACTTACTACTTCTAAATATAAGTATTATTATATCGGTTCCCAAGTATTATTTGGAAGGAGTTTAAATATTATTATGTGGCCACATTTGCATTTCATAGGTAGCATGAACACTGAGTTCAGGGCTATACTAGATCAATATTAGTAAAATACAAGTCCTGAAACATATTTTTCATGTATATTTGTGAAAAATGTGTGTTTATGTATGAGTTAAAATAGGCAATTTCACGCTGGCTTAGACAAACAGCCCAAATGTTTAAATTTTTAACACAGGAAGGTGTTTATTTCTCACTCATACTGCACGTGTGTTGAGTGCTCACTGTGGCTCTGTTCTATGTAGTTCTTACCAAGGGACACGAGCCAATGGAATATAACCTTCTTGGAGCATGTCTTCCCTGATAGGGAAGAAGAGCTTGGTGGGAAATCCAACATGGCTGACCCGAGCAGGAGCAGCATCGGAGATGTTCAGAGAAGACTTTCTAAAACACAGATATTCTGACAGAGGGAGACCTGTCACTCTGAAAGGGAAAAGCAGTGGAGAAGATGACACGTGGCTCAAACACAATATTTGGATGGTTGGCAAGGGCAGTGGTGCTGGCAAAGCTGATTCACATGCCGCCATGCTTTGCTTCATTGCGAGGCAGTCATCAAGAATGTTGCCAGTAGCCTGAGAGACCAAACAAGCCTCACAGAGACCAGATTCCTGGGACAAACACTGCTTAGAGCGTCCTTCTCCCATTTGGAACCCTTCCAGACCAAGACAGCTGTGCTGCCGCGGTGTGCCCCGGGGATCGCTGCTCTGCTCACCACAGTCTTGCCAGAGAAAGGATAACGGAGACCTTGGTGTCGCGGGTCATCCCATATGGTGTGGGTGCGTCCTTCTGTCCACGGTGCCCTGCCCAGTCTCGCGGAGTCCCGACATGGCTGTCTGTCGTCAGACTGCGAATGAGAGAAGGAAAGCGTGCGCACGCGCAGGAATTATGTCTGTATTATCTTGTGGGAGGCTGGAAAGGAGGCCCTGCTCGGTGTTTTTGATTAGTTCTTCTTCTTATTTTTTTAAAGTTTGCTTTGGTTCAGCTTTTGTCTAGTTTCTTCTCTCTTCTCATGTCCCTACTCCTGCAATCGACCATCTGTATCAATACAATTTCATTTTTATTCATTTCTCCAGTTAAATTTTATTCTCTATTCTGCTCTGTGAGACTTTACTATCCTATCGTGTATTAATCTTCTGCCCTGTCTATTCTATTTTCTCTTTCTTATCTCACGTAGCCCTTTATTTTGCTTTCCTTCTTGCTTTGTCTGACAAGTGTACAAATAAATCATAGGTTCTTACCACCCTTCTGCTTTATAAATCCCTAATTACATATCTATCCATATCCCACCCCAGCTCTCTATATATTTTCTTAAAAACCTCAACCTGAACCCTTCACTCCCACCATGAGAGATCTGTAAAAGAATCTGAGCCTCTCTGAGTTTTACTTGTTGTAATTTCTCCTATCTCCCTCTTCGTCTCCTGACCTCCTTTGCTCTTTTTCCCACCAGCTCATGCTGTCCGTCTCTCCTTCCATACTGCTGAGTGCTGATAATACAGCAGGTGGCTGCAAAGGTCCCTGCTGAGGATGAACATGTGAACACAAAGTGTAGTTACTATATGTGACGTGTGTTCTGATCTGCTGATGCTCTTATGACCACTTGAAACTCTGCCTCACAGTACAGTTACAAGTCCCCAAACCATTTAAATTGAAGAGCAGAAAGGATGAACAGTATCTCTGAACAAATGAAGTTGTGAGCACATTGCTGGTGGGAAGAATCTAATTGAAAGGGTCTTCATATTAACTACTATCTGTCCTCATTCTCCTTGACTCCCAACTTCCAGCACAAAACCACATATATGTATCATACACTTAGGAACGTAGGAAGAAAACACAAAGCCCCTTAGTTCTCCCAACTCTCCTCAGGCGTGTGGGAAACAGGGGAAGGAAATGTAACTACCTTTGCATTAGATTCCAGTCTCCTGTGAATCGATGGTGCCTGGCAAAATAATTAATATTTAGGCAAATGAGGTTTAGAGAAGAAGCTGAGTTTGGGCCAGATCTATGCGACTTTGGGGAGTCAAGATCCCAGACCTCAGTCTATCACACCTTTTATTTACCCAGGTCCAAGCCGGCTACACCTTTTATTCCATACATTCCAAAAGACCCAGGAGGGCAGGGATGACACCCACAATAGTCCTTGGGTAGTTATGTTGATGAAGATCCCATAGGGCAGGGCAGACACCAGCAGTGGAAAAGTTATGTAGATCCTGCTGTAGTTCTACCCTGAAGCATCACAGCATGTGGGACCTTGGGAGTCCTTGCTGCTACTAGAAGTGAAGGTAAGTGAAATCCGAAGTCCATCTGCAGGAAGACCTGGTCAGCTTCCACTGTGCAGTTATTTCCACCAAACAGAATTGTTCCCAACACAGGTAGATCCAGAGGGTATCTATGGAGAGGAGAGGGAGTAGAGCTCAACAGAATGATTCAGTTAGAACCAAAGATGCTTGGCCAATTTAATGAGGAAATGTCCCAGAAGTTCATGAAATTATCAGGCAAAGTGACTAATGTGGATAACAAGAGAAACACATACAAAAAGGAACAACTGACCAAAAGGATCCATAATGCAAACGATAAACATACCAAATATATGCACTCCAAGAAAAGTTACCAGAAAGAAATATTGGATATGAAAAACTGTATAAATTTCAAAAATTTAGTTTACATTCATAATATTGTGAATTTATTTTTTGTAAAATTGTATAAAATTGGGAAATTGAAAATAAAATGACCATAGTGAAGAAAGGGTTTTTGAGGCATGTGCTCTGCCACTGAGCTCCAGCTTCTGCTGTAGAACACAGAGGTCTGGAAGTCAAAAGAGAAATATTAAGTTATGATAAATTAATCAGAGTAGGCATAAAAATGATAGGAGAACAATAAAAATTCATCCGGTAGTTGTGAAACAATACCAAAAATAACCTAAGGTTAATCTAAGTTAAAGAAAAAGTAGAGATAGCACACATGGGATAAATAATTTGTATAAAGAAATCATAATAGAAAACTTCCCAAGTGTGAAGAAAGAGTTCAACATAAAGGGAAGGAAGGCTTATAGAACACAAACCATTATAAGAAGAGAAACCAAGACTATAGTTTAGTCAAAATTCCAGATATCCAGCAACAACAACCACAAGCAATGACAGAATCTTAAAAACAGGCAGATAAAAGCAAAAGTGACATATAAAGGTTAATCCGTTAGGACAACAGCTGACCTCTCCACAAAAACTGTAGAGCTTGGGACAGAAGAAGATAAAGAAATAGACACAGGCAAGAGCTTTCTGAAAAGTTCTCTCATTGCAGAAAAAATAACTGCAAGAATCAACATATGGACTTTTATGAAATTAAAAAGCTTCTGCAGAAGAGAACAGATACATAATCAAGAAAGTTAGGAGACAACCTACAGAATGGGGAAAATTGCTCAATATTCCACAGAGGACTATTGTCTAGAATCTATGGAGAAGTAAGAAGAAATAGAGACCCACAATAAAAGACTTAATCAAAGAACATGGAAGAGAAATGAACAGACACTTCTGAGAAGAATCACAAGAGGCCAAGAATAGTTCACTGTCATGAAAAAATATTTAACATATCTGGTCATTGGAAAAATATGCAAATTCAGAGAACACAGAGGTCTCATTTTACACCAGAAAGAATGGACATCCTCAGTAAGTCACACATTAGCAAATACTGGTACAGCTGCTGTGAAAAAAGAACTCTTCTATATCATTGATGGGAATATGAATTAATACTTCCATTATCAATATCAAAACTGAGATTTTTCAAATACTTAAAAATAGAAATTTCACTTGATCTAGCCATTCTCCTTCTAGACATCTTCCTAAAAGGACTAAGGCCTTAATATCCGAACAGTACATGGATATCAATGTTTACAGAAGCACAATTCATAATAGTGAAATCCTGGAAGCAACTGTATATCCATGAGCACATGAATGGATAAAGAAAATGTAGTATCTCTGTCTAGTGGAATACTAATTGGGTATAAGGAAGTCCAAATACAGGACACTTGAAGGTAAATGACTACATCTGGAAAATAATGTTAAGTGATGTAAATCAGACATAGAATCTTACAGTTTTTTCACTTGAGTGATGGATAGAAGAAATAAAGAAAAAATGTTATTAAAAGAAATCAAGAAGAGTTTTTGTAAATGGGAATGAGGGAAAAGAGGCTGGGAATGAAGGAAAGGGGTAAGGAAAGGTAAATAGAAATGATTTAAAATGTGTCATGAACATGTATCAAATATTCAAAGTGAATTTAAACAACGTATGTTGTAAACATGCACTGGAAAACTAAGAGTGAAGGTGGAGAAAGAGCATCTAGAGACAGAGGTAGAGTAAATGAAGGCAGGGGAAGGAGACTTAAAATAATCAAGATATGATAAGTAAACGTATCTATTCCCTAAGGTAGATGTAAACTTCATGTACTCACACATGTAGTAATAAAATAAAAATAAGAATATGGGCTTGATTCTGGCTTATAACTTCTATGGCATTGATAAGAATCACTTCATTTGTCATTGATAAAGGTAAACAGAATGACTCAGTAGCTGAAGTTAGTGAAGAAAGATAATTCATTTTTGAAGGTGAATCTGTATGTTTTAGAAAAATGATTCATTCTTCTCTGAAGCGCTTGAGTGATATTACTCTATGCATATTTATTTAAAGATTTCAGAATTGTGCTCTTGAAAAGTTCTGACCCAGTTAAAATGAAGAAACACTTGCAGATTTAGAGAATTATGCACCTTGGTACATAACACAATATTGTGAAGAGTAAGATTATTAGCTACCCGATAGAAAAATTTCACATGAAGTAATTAATCTTAATAGTGTTTATATATGATTATTTTAATGTGCTCCTTTATGTTTCAGTCTTTTCAAATTCAGTTGTATATGTTTACAAGTACTCTGTGGGTTTGCCTGAGCTGAAAAAATAAAGAAAAGTAGTTAAAGCATAATTTTTTCATGGCATTCCTATCTTCAGAGGTTTCTGTGAAGAAGTTTTGCAAATAAGCATGATATAATCCCTGAGGCTCTTCATTACCTTCTGTGCATCTGCCTTTTCCTCCAGTGTCCCCTTCCTCCTTTTTGTCCTTCCTTTATTTCCTTATATCTCACTACAAGTTCTTTATAATTTTTACTATTGCCTTCTCTCAGTGGCCATGATCATCCCACAAGTATTTAGCATATTTTATATGTCATGTCTTCTGCTAAATGCTGAATACTCAGGCATGTGTGATAATTCTGGTGTCATCTAGCTGAAAGGAAAGACATATGTTTAAACATAAGTTTTTTTTGCTATGTGCTATTGAAGAACTATGTGTGAAGGAAAATTCAGTCATGAAGATAAAAAGAAAACAAGGCTGGGGAGTTGATAAAGACTTGATAGAAATGGCAACATTTAAGCCAAGGTTGGAAATGAACTAGAATTTTTCACCTAAACATGAAGACGAAGGCTTTTAGTCAGTACTCAGCTGTGGTTGAAACATAAAAAAGTGTTGGGAACAAAGTCACTGGAGACAGAGCTGGAAACAACTTTGAACAGCGTTGAGAAAGAATTTGGGCTCATTATATGTGCTATCCGCTTTCTGGCACTGTGGATTCAGAGTTTCCATTGCGTGATTAACTGTTTTCATTGCTTTGGGACATGTAGCCACATATGATGGAAGTGCGCGGCAGAGGAAACTGCTCCTCTCCTGGTAGTCAAGAGGTAAAGAGAGAGGCAGGGGCTGGAATCTCAATATCCACTTCCGGGGCATGATTAATTCCTCCCACAATGCACCGCTTCTTAAAAATTCTACCACCTCCTAGTTGAACTGCAGGTAGGGTAAAGTATTTGACATAGGTATTTTTAGGGTATATTTATGAAAAACACAGAGCAGGTATCTCATTCATCTGAATGGGTAGCTGTTCAGATCGCAGTTACAAGGAAATTTATATTACCAAAACACCTATTTTACTATGGAGACTGAATTGCGGGGGAGTGAGTGCAGAGAAAGAAAAAGACGCGTAAACTTCTCATTAGTTCAGGCAAAGTTATAGAAATGGATAGCGTGAGGATTAGAGAAGACTATTTTTAGGAAGTATCTCCAACACAAACACAGCTGATACTGAATAAGGTTAGGGACAAAACAAAGGCTAAAAGGAGATTGAATCTCAGATGTCTAGCCTAGGTGACAGTGAACTATTCTTGGTTATTTAATCTCCAAAGATTAATTTCACACTTATGTGCCAGTCAGTGAGAAGCGTAATGATGAACAAACGACCCTTATCTTTTCCTTTCACAGCAGTAAGTCTGGCAAGTGCAAAAAAAAAATAGTCAGGATTTAAAATTACATTTGAAGATGGATACGTTCGCTTTTGAATATGTTGACATCCAACTGGAGCAGTGCAGGAGAAAACTGGAAATATAGTTTTAATAATAGATACATTATTTATTAGGGATAAGACTTCCAGCAGAGACAGACTGAATTAGCTATTGAATGTGGTTAGCCTTTGTTGAATGTTAAAGGAGAGCCATTTGGAGATACAGGCTTATGAATTCTATTCGCAATATGTCAGTGGTGGAATTAGTGAGTAGGGCAAAGATGAGGTCTTAAGGAGTGTTAAAATTCGAGGGCTAAGGATTCCAGGGGAGGGTAGAGATGAAATAGGCATAGGATGGGAAAACATAGGATGTTGGGAAGCAGCATTATTACGGTGATCATCATTTCTGTGACACATTTGTAAGTCATTGCTGTACAGAGCTGTTACTGAAAGTGTGACTTTCCTCCAGCCAGAGGTCACTGGCCCAGGGACAGTCCTTTTGTAGCTCCATGCTCCCCAGTACCTGCCAAAGTGACCAAATCATACCATCCTCAACACACATGAAATGTGCCAATGAGACACAGTTGCTTCAGAATTTGAACTAGTATGTATAAAAGGATACATGAACTTAGTAGACATAAGTGAAGGTGAGGTTTTTTAAATTTGGGGTTATGGCTTACCAAAATCATGAATAGATATTTAATTCTATCTCTCTGAAAACCAGAGGTCTTCCTTCTTTTTCAAAACTTATTCACAAACCTCTCTCATTTCTTAAAGTTCTCACCAAGGCTCTCATCACATTCTTTTTTTTTTTTTTTTAATTTATCTCATCATATTCTTTAGACAGAGAACTCAGCAGGAAGAAATCATGTGCCCAGCAGATTCCTATAGTTCTCTAGAATAAGGAGACTGGGGTTTCCAGGCAAGGTCGTGCTAAGGGGGTCTCTCTCTCAGACGGGAGGGCAGATCACGTCTCTGGTTTCGTCAGGTAGATTTTAGGGGAAATATATGTAATATTGGTCCTTCATATTTGCGGTTTGGATATCCATAGATTCAACTACCTTGGGATTAGAACAATTCAAAAAATTACATTTGAACATATGAAGTTTTTTTATCTTGATTTCTTAAATCACACAGTATGGTGATTGTTTATATAATATGAGTATTATATATGAGACATATAAGTAATATAACATTGTTGACTGTACAAAGAAAGATGGACATAGGTTAAATGCAAATAGTACACGACTTTATATCACAGACTTGAGTGTCCATGATTTTAGGTATCCAAGGTGTATGGGAAACTATTATCTATGAATATTGAGGAATAAGTGTGTATATTATATGTATAAGCAACACTGCTAATTCTAAGATAGAACAATTTACACACATTGATAAAAACCCCAAAACAAAAAACTTCTGGATAGCTAATCCATACAGATACTGAGGTTCAAAGTAAGGACAAAACAACAATAATCAGAGATGTTGAAATATAAGCCACAGTGAGATGTCAATTCATCTTTTTGGTGAAGGTTATCAAAAAGACTAAAGATAATAATCGGTGGTGAGGATTTGGAGGAAAAGGTAACCTTGCAAGCTTGGTGGGAATATAAATTCCTGTAGCCACAATGGAAAACCATATGGAAGTTCCTCAAAAACCAAAATAGAAACAGCATATAATCCAGTGACTTTACACAAGCATATATCAAAGGAAATTAAATCAGCATATGGAAGAGATAGGGTGGCCTTAGTCACCAAGGCAAGAAATGGAAATTACCTCAGTAATCATTAATCGAAAAACTGATAAAGAAAATGTGGTAGTTACACTTTCTAAAATTATTCAGTCATACAAAGAATGAAATCTTGTCACTTATGAGAATACAGACAAAACTCAAGATCAGCAAGTTAAATAAACTAAACCAGGAAACAAAAATACAAATGCTGCATGATTTCATCTGTGGGTGGAATGTAAAAAAATTGATGTCATGGAAGTTGGGAGAATAGTGATGGTTTTCAGGGGCTGGGAGACAGAGGGGGATGAGAAATGAAAGAAGATTATTACATTACACTAGAGAGAAGCAGGAAGTCATGGTGCACAGCTGTACAGTTGGGCAACTGCAAATAAGGACTTTGAAAGATTAAATAAATTGTTCATGGTTAAGGAAATAAATACCCTTCACCTATTTAAACATGAACTGTAACATAGCATGTCACTCCATTAATATGCATCTTTTATATTTTAATTTATCAGTTAACAAAATTACAATCATATTAAATAAAATGTGAAAACTAAGAATAACAGAAGTGTTTATTCAACATGGGTTGTAATATACCCTAAAATGAATCTGAACTTTTTGGATGCATAATAAGTAATGTGTAAAATTATGATTTATCAAATAGTTATACCATACCAGTCTCCTCAATCTACAGTCTCACTAAGATCTGTTAAAAACTAAGAAAGTTCAGCCAGGTAAGATGGTCCACATGAGTAACCACAGTACTTGGGAGACAGAGGCAGGAGGATCTTCACAAATTTGAGGCCATCCAGGACTCCAAGTGAATCTAGGCTCCACAGGGAGTTCAGAACCAGCCTGGACCACCTAGCAAGGCACTGGCTAAAAAATAAATTGCTAAGAAAGTTCAAATTTTCTTTCTTTTTTTTTCCTCTTTGAGTCACACAGATTTCATTTCTTGGTTATTCTGCCTCTCTTCCATTCTCTAGCCACTGTCTCTCCTTTTCAGATCCAAAAGCCAACATATCTATAACTTACTGTACATCCTAACAACCAGAGGTGAGGGAGATCCTTCCATACAACACTGACTATTTTATTTTAGTATAAGTGGATGCATTTTGTTAAGTAGCTTGTTTGAACTTTTCCAACAGTTTACAAACAAGTCTCTTCTTTGGCAATAAATCTTGGAATAATTATACATTTGATCAAGCGAGCCTATTATACACTGCGGGTGCCACTTTCAGAGAATACAGTGTGCTGGGACTTCCTGGAATTCCTGCTATGCATTATACTGTGTTGATCACTTCCTGGGGAAAAATCATGTACTGTTGTGAAGTGACCTTTTCTATTCACACGGGTTGGTGCTAGGACCCCAGATGTACAAGTTGTGGTACTGTTTTTATAAAAAAGTTACTCTTGTTCTCTCATATACTTTAAATCATCATTACCTATAGTAAAGTAAATTCCACTTAATTAGTCTCTATTATTTAGAGAATAGTAATAAGAAAAATTCTATACCTGTCCAGCACAGAAACAATTTTTTTCTCAAATATTGATATGAGGATGGACACACAGTGCAGAACCACTGACTAGAGAGGCTGGGCTCTGTGAAATGTCAGCGCTACTGGTCAGGTTTTTGGTGATACTTGTCAGACATTAACATGAAATTGTCTTCAAGGTCTTAGTTTTACTTCAGATGCTGTTGCTTACCTGGATTTTTTTATGTTCTAAACTTTCAAATGTTTTACCAGTACTTATCAGACCCCTTCTCCAGCTGTTACCAGTCTTTTAAAAATGATTGAAAGAAAATCCTCAAAAAATTGCTTTGTTCCTCGGTTGTGTGTATGGTCAAAACTAGTGGTAGATACTGTAATATGTGTTGGAGTAGTACTGGAAGGATTACACTTCCAAGTGCAACAAAATCATTAAAAGAGAATCAAGATGTGGCATATACTGGTATAGACCCTTAAGGCTGAATGTGGTCATAATGCATATATACAATGTACCAATAAAACAAATTCAAAAATAATAAATCAGTATGGCATCACATTCTCTAACATAATATCTTTATGAATTGGATATTAGGGAAGGAATATTTAGTAGAATTGGTTTCATTCATTATTATTATTATGCAGTTAAATTTTTCTGCTTAATTTTCTCTAGTAGTAAAAAAAAACAGAGTTACTCTCCAATCTCCAGCATGTGAATGTATGTACATACGCATGTGTGTTTGTATTAAAGGCTTGAAACCAAGGCCTTCCCACCGAGCTCCCTCTCCAGACCTCCCACAACATTTTGTCTCTTGCTTCAAGGTGGGGTCTTCTTAAGTTGCCTAGGCTGAGTTAACTTGCTATCCTCTTCCTTCCTCCTCCCACAGTGCTAGGATTACAGATGTATGCCATCACATTATACCCTTTAATCCTTAAATCTTAGAGTCGTCAGCCACCAGGAGGCAGCAGAGCAGCTTGTGGACCAGCAGCAGGTGTCAGTGACATGCTGGAGGTTGGGTCAGGGCTGAGATCTTGGTTTGGGGGATGATCAAAATGAAGAGACTGGTCTAAGAGTCTAAGAGTTGCAGATGCAAAATAATTAGAAGGAAACAAGAGATAGATCCAATTGGGGAAGGGAAAGGAGGTACTAACACATGGAAAGAAAACAGAATCAATGGTGAACACTTGCTTTGCAAGTCAGGAGTCAGATGAGAAGCAGTAAAGAACCAGTACACAAGATTGAAATTACTGCTTTTAGAACATTTTTTTCTTTTAGTTTTTTGAGACAAGGTCTCATTTTGTAGTTCAGGCTGGTCCTGAACTCATCCTTGAA
>PVIR01005673.1:59913-70752 GCA_004026965.1 Petromus typicus | reverse complement strand
TCCGCCTCCGCTTCCGCCTCCTCCACTTCCTCCTCCTCAAATCGAAGCAAATGAAAACTTTCTATTAATTTTCTGGGACTATCATAGCAAATTACCACAAACTGGGTGAGTTCAATAACATAAGCTTATTGTCTCACAGCTGTGGAAGTCAGAAGTCCAACATGAAGATATCAGTGATATTATGCTCCCTCTATTATTATATTGCTTCTAAGAACAAGTAATCTGTTCCAGGCTGCTCTCCTAGCTTTCCGCAGGTCTTGGGTTATGGTAGCATAACTTTATGTATATATCACATATGATTTTCTCCCTATGTATATATTTGTGCCAAAATTTCCCCTTTTCATGAAGACATCAGTCGTGCTGTCTGAGGGCCACCTCCTACTCCCTTATGACCTCATTTTAACTGACTGATTACAACTGCAATGACTGTTTCCAAATGGATCACATTGTGAAGTATTGAGACTTAGATCTTCAGCATATAAAATTTGGTGGACAAATCAATCCTTACCCACACTGGAGGAAGGTATCACCATTCTATGCCTTCTACTAATTCTCTAAATAACTTCTAAGTCTACCATTTTAGTCAAATGTATTTTATAAAAATAGTGTGTGTTAAATGAAATAACAAGTAAAGAAACTTAATAAAAATGATTGAAATTAGGTATTAACTATGACTAGGGACACCATCACTAGAAAGAAAAATGCAAAGTGTCATCTGTAACTATTAATCATGATATGACAACTTATGAGATTAAAAAGTTCCTGTTAGATTAATAAAGCATACACCTAAGTATGTCTGTGAAGATGACTGGCATGTAGACTAGCAAAATAGAAGTAAAGAACCGCTCCTCTACTCCAGGTAGCAGCCTCCAATGGTTTATATCCAAGATGGAATGAAAAAGAGAAAGAAAAATAACTGGAGTGTTTTCGAAGAGCTCCTGTCTATGAGCCAGTGACTCTTCTGTTGCCATCACCTTTGGAGACTGGATTCCAGTTTCTTCATGCTTCCAATATAGATTCATATCAGTGACTCTTCAGTGAGTGTCCAACCCTTAAAGCTTGGACTGGTCTTGTTTTACGATTTCCATTTTCATGAAGCGAGCAGATAGATATTGTATTCTCTTCTCCAGGACGCAGATGGCCTTTTGGGATTTTCCTGCCTCCAAGTCTCTAAATCTGTCTAATAAATTATCTTGCATAAATCATGTGTTGTTGTTTTTTAAATATTAGATACGTTGTTGTAGCAAAACAGAACAGCTCGGTGCTATAGCCACCCCCCAGCTCAGTGTTGCAGCCAAACTCAGTGTTACAGCTCTGTCTCGGCTATCACAATTCAAAGACTCAGGAATCCATCGGAGGGCTAGGGATTTAGCTCAGTGCTAGTACAGGTCTCTTGTAAGCATAAGGGCCCAAGTTCAATTGCCAGTACAGCAAAAATTGAGGAAATCCAAAGGCCACTGGAAGAGGTGGAGAAAAAACTTTATTATGCTCGTGGGCTCAGAGTCATCCATACTTGAAGTCTGAGCATCCTATCAGAAATGAGAACCTCCTTATATAAGATCTAAGGAGTAGATAAATGATCTCACTGAAGCAGAAAGGTGGAGTAAGAACATTCTCACAAAGGAATAGAGGGAAACAGAACATTCTTGTATGAGGAAGAGCTTAACATTCTTTAAGGGAGAGGAGCTGAACAAAGCATTCTTAAAAGAGGGCATAGCTAAAAATAAATAAATAAATAAATTTCTGAGAGGTCACAAGGTTCAAACAGTCACTCAGCATTTTGATACATTGGTCAGGAGCCCAACAGGACAAAGAGTTACACTTCCAAAGCAAAACATTCTGTGGAAAGAAAAAAATGGAGGCAAGGCAAGGCAAGTGCCTGTCTTATTCTATAATATGTCTATCAAAGTGACAGGTGTAGAATGTCAACATTTTCCTGATTTTCATGTTTTAGAAAATACAAGTTATTCAGCCCTTCCCATGAATATGCTGATTTAGAAAGTTTGGGATAGAATATTAGCATCTGTGCTTTACCAAAGTCCCCTTAGGTGTTACTTTATAATTTGTTGGAAACCACCCTGTTTGGAAATTACAAGGTCAAAATTGACCAGGACTTTGGACTTGACTCTTGTCTTCATCTCTGGTAACAACAGGGACTCAATGGTCCCACATGCTGTGAAAGGTGTGGTAGGCTGGGGTCCTGAGTCCTTGTCGCCCAGAGTAGCATGGATCAGACCCAAGCTCAGTTTTCTCTAAGTCTCATTTCTGCCTAATTATTAATTATTTCTCCGTGTGCCATGAACTCACCGAAGACTAGAACTTAATACAAAAGTTCTAGTTACGTTCCCTTCCCCTGTTTACTACAATAATTGAACATGTTTGAGAGCTAATTTATTAAAGGTTTCTACCACTTTAGAGTTGTAATTCTAGTGTTCCTCTCTGTGAACTAAGGATGTTTGGAATGTGCATAATCCTCATGTCTTTAAAAAAGAAATATTGAGATTATTGTACTTTGTTCTGTCCACTTGGAACTTCCTGATTTCAGTTAAGCAATTTTCCTACTTAAGAGTGAATCTGAGATGTTGATCAGAAATTTGAAGATCCAAAGCTTTTGCCTTATATAGAGTTTATCAGAAGAAAACTTTTCTTTACAAGTGAATTGTGAAAATGGAAAAACTGCTTAGATTCATTTTGAAAACCTCAAAGGGACTTACAGGCTGGGAAGGGGCTCTTTGTGGAGCCTGATGATGAAATCAATCCTAAGAACAGAGAAACTGAAATCAAACTAGTACTTCATGCTAATTATCTACTTGCAAGTTAAGCCTTGTTAGCCACTCTTTTTAAAACTGATTTTATTGTTACATTTTATATACACATCATGATCACACTTGACATTACCAGTTAATAAACTTCTTAATAAATTTCTTTTGTATTGCTTAAGTCAAATTGTGCTGGGGTTTTTGTCCCTTGAAATTTAAAGATTTTTAGCATATATGTAGTTCACAACCATGTAAAGATGTAAACTTCAGTCTCCTGAGGGAGAAGATAGAGGAGTTGAGAACACTTCCACGAAGCCAAAGGTCTCCCTAGATATAGCATACCTTCCTGAAATGTCATGTCTTTTGTAGATTTTAAAAAACAAAACTCCTTTATGGGGAAGACTATAGCCCATCTTGTAACCCTGTTTTCTAAACTAGAAATGCGTAAACATAAACTAGCAAAATATTTTTGCTGATTCACCAATTCATCACAAAAAATCTCAGAACAGAATAAAACATTCAAACCACATTATGTATTTTACTAATTGTCTTTATTGAAATGAAAATAAAATTACATGAAATCAGGATTATCCTAGAAAATCTAGGGCATATGGTGGTCATATCTAGGGAACATCCACCTTGTTTTATTGGAATAAATTATTGTTAAAATGAACACACTGCTAGAAAGGCTATTACCAGTCTGCAGGTCATAACAATAAAAAGAGCTAAACCAACCTCTTAGTGCTGAATTGGCAAGTGAAAAGATGCATTCTGCACACAATAGGTACACAGTGAATATTTGTGACTGACAAGAACCCTGCTACGATTATCAGTGAGCTATTTAAACCCTGCTGTTTTTTGTTGACTTTGCCAGCCTTGGCTGCAAGGAGGATTCTGTAACCATTAACAAGAGCCCCGAGCTACATCTCATCTTCCTCTACTTCAAACTTTCAAAAGCCATGTAATCAGATGGCAGGTAGACCCTTACAGGTGGATGATAGGTGCACAGACTCAGAATATAACAATTTTACACTGGATTATTCATTGAGGATTAAAATTTCACTGTGGCAGTGTTGACAAGCATGTTACTATGGAATTTGTAAATCTATTCATTAAACTGTAAAATGATAGTCTTGAATTGAAATTGACCTGCTTTTAACCTATGCATTTCAGGCATCTGGCATCTAAAATTCCTGCTGTAAAACATAAATCAATGGAGACAAAACTGGTTAGCTGCAAATAGCAATGAGAAAGGAGAAAGCCCTTCAACTTCTAGAACAGATCAAAAGAAAAAAAAAATACTGAACACCTTGGCAACCCAAAATTACTCTGAAATATATATACCTGCTATTCATATATATCATACACACATGCCATACAAACTTAGTCACAACATTTAAACTGACCTCAAGTACTAATTAACAAAAAGTTGCAAGAGTTTATGCTTCACAAGACAGTATGATTTAGGAGGAGACAGTTATATTTCTAGAAATGGAGCAATGTCCCATGGATTCCATAACATATTTGAAGAAGAATCAGTTACATGTACAGTTCTTAAACTTCACTAATATATGACAACGATAGATGGTCATTTTATTCATTATAGTTATTAACTAGTGCCTCTAGGTTTCTTAAGCAAAGTTTCAATTTCTCCACTGGTTGTAAGGTCATATATTTGAACTATGAAATCTGGTTCTGAAAAATAGTGAAACTGTTCTGATAAATCACAGAAGCTCAAAGGAAAAGGTAAAATGTGACAGACAATGTCTGCATCACCAGTTTTTAGAATTATCAATTATAATTAGACAGAATCTGGCAGTGCAGACTCTAAGAGAACACACTGAACTTGCATGTTGCCCATTTTAGTAATGATTCACCAGGCTTTATATCTGATTTCATCTGAAACTTATCAAATTGTCATCCAGAGTGTTTCTCTTTGCTTTGTCTACCAATTCCACTTGATGTTCTCATTTTGTTCTTTTCTTAAAGAAATACCAGTGATTTGGGAAGATAGAGACTTTAATGGGCTCCCGTGAATGAATATTATACTGTTAGTTGAGATTCCTTTCATTGTTCTATCTAGAGATTTAGTTTCTTTCTTTTCTCTTATCTCTTCTCTGCTTACTCCTTCCTTCTTTTTTCTTCCAGAAATCTCCCTTTCTGTAATTCATTCCTCTGATGAGCCTGAGAGCACTTTTTCTTTATGTCCTTGTGAGGAAACCCATGGCCATGAAAGATTCAGGCTCCAAACTTTGATAAACTTGAGGATATGAGTATACGTGTGACTTTTTGCTAATTTCAAGGTATGATTCTTTTTGACATTTCAGCACTCATAAGATCAAGTCCATGTCTGATACAGTCAGTGGTACCTTTCATTTTATGAAGGGCAATAAATACAATAACTTCCACATCAGTGATACACTATCAGTGACTCAAGCATTCCTCGCTTCCCTCCAAAATATACCTCTCAAACACAAACTTACAAGTCTAGTCTTCCTTAGAAACTCTCGCCTTTCTCTTTTGTTTTTCAGGCTGCATATAAAAGATGTAAGATCTTAGGCTCTTTCTCCGATTTCTTAACTCAATAAATTTTAAGAAGTACATCACGATGCTTCCTTAAAACTCAGACTCCAAAATGAGCTGTTGATTTTTTCCAAGCACTTTCAAATATGCTTGCCTCACTCTTTCTTCACCTTCTCCTTGTCTCCCTCTGGTATGTGACAAGGTGCTACATACTGCAAACTTAGGTTACTGGGGCAGGACTGGTGGGCTCTTGCATCTGCATGTGCACTAGATGTATATATTTGACAGCTACCTTTCTTCCATAGCAAAGGCTGTCAGTGCAAACAACATTTTTACAGCTTTCTATGAGTGTCAGGCTTTGCACTTCAGAAATGCTTGATAAGTGGAGATTAAGTGGCAGGAGCACATCTCTGAGACAGGCGGATTTGAGTGTAACTTTAACTCTCCTTTAACTTTTTCGTTTCCCTGCAGAAGTTGTTTCTGTCCATATTTTTACTTCAGCTGGGCTGAGTGGGAGAAAGAACTCAAAGGGAGGTCGAAGCAGATGGTTGTCACAAACTGCATACGGCAATTGAGAATTAGTGTGCAAGCATATGCAACCTGGTACAGTATGAAGCGTTCCAGCATCTGAGCGCCGAGATAAATCAAGCCTGGAGAAGATCGGGATGATAAAAAGATGAGCTCTTCTTTCTTTGTTACATGTATATATTTAGGCTTTTTGAATTCATTAGGCTATGTTCTCTGTTTTCAGTTAGGCAAGTTAACACCTAAATTAAGCAGATTCCTGTAGATTCTGGTATCTTGCTTTTTTCTCTCGTCCAGTGTGCATCTGAAAAGAAATATGTCTGAAGAAAGATATATATCTTTTTCATAGAAAGAGGACTGAAGATGATGACATTGGCTTGCCTAGAAAAATTTAACAATCATAATTATTAAGATATAATGACTTACTCTCACATTTATTAACAACTGTGTACCAGCCACATCCAGTTCATGCACAATTTAGGTGCACATTTTTTGATTGCTTGTGATCCTCCTGGTGACCTACCTACTGAAACCAATTCCTTCACAAAATTAGGTACACTCAAGAGAAACATGCACCAATCACAGTTAAGAGCAAGCAGTGCTGGGGTTTTGACAGTAGTCAGAAGGAGATGTACACATTGCCTTTCAGCAGTGTAAACTACTCATAATCATCCTTACTGTGCTCCAGAGTGCCAAGTATAGGAGTGAAATGAGTGTCTACCCCATTTTAAAAATACAGTATCAGAGGGGTCTTCATCATTCCTCTTCTATGAAGAGTAGAGGACAATTCTGCACTCAGAGTTGGTCCTCACACATCCTCCACTGCTGTCCTGGAAAGTGTAACTGTCTGATGCTGTGCCAAAGCCAGGGCTGCTCCTCTCTACTCCTGCTCTTAGAGACACCTTTGCCTTATCCCTACTTCTTCTCAAGGAGTTTAAAGGAGCCATAGTCATTTCCTGTCTTTTCTTTCCTTTCCTTTTTTGTCTTTTGGTACTGGGAATTGACCTCTGGACCTTGTACTTGCAAGGTAGGCACCGGAATCACTGAGCTGAAGCCCCAGCCGACGGCAGTCATTTTCAACAAGGACCTTCGTATTTTTGAATTTTTGTTTTGCTCACCTTCTCATCTATCCTTCCTTGTAAGAGGCCAAAAAGCAAAAATGGGGAAAGTCACAAGTATTGGCTTAAGAATAAATATTGAATTATATATTGGTAGACCAAAACACAAATCAACTCTGAACTACAGGAGTCCAACAACATGCACATAAATCATTTATAACGATAATCCAAGACTAGGTCCAAATCTCATTAAAGTATATGAATCCTTAATCTATTTTGGCAAAAAAGCACCAATACACATTTTTTCTTTTTATCATAAATTACAGTTCTGTGGCACTGTGCAAATATTACCAAGCTGTAAGACAGCTGTGCTCCATTAAAATGTGTAATGGTCGCTGATTTCTTACAGCACATGGTCATCAGGCTGAATCTACAGCCAGTAATTAGGAAGATGAAATGTTTAATTGTGCCTTAATTTTGATAAAATTTATCTGTCACACATCCTGCGGCAGAGCATTATGCTCACAAATCAATGTCATCGAGCTGAGCAGGAACTAGAGCACCAGACTCTAGTCCCTGACAGATTCATTTGAATATGCAACTGCTCATAATAAGCAAGCAGGGTAAAGAAGGAAGTGAAAACTTTCCCTATTGACTAGGTGCATCTGAGTAGATCCTGGTAGTTCCTTAAAAAAGTAAGCTTCAAAGGTGATTTCACCCTTAATAGTATGACTAACTCCAGCTCTGATCACACAAAGAAAGACAACTATCCAGGGTCTAATTATTTAATTTTAAAGTCTATTACTGTGGATAGAAAAAAGCAGATGGGAGGAAAAAGATAAAGAAGAGAATGTGGTAATATCTTCTGTAATCCCATCTCCTAATGTCCTTATTTTAAAATGTATCAGTCAGATGGGCAGCTTTGGTGTTTTGTTTGTTTCTTCATTTTATTGTTTTTTGGTTTCTTTCTCTTTTTTTAGACAAGGTCTCACAACTTTCACCTAGATAGTTGAACATTCATGGATTCATAAAACATTGGAATCTTCGCGACAAAACCCATCTAGTTTTATTCATCTGGAAACTGAAGTCTGGAGGAATGGCCCAAGGATTAGAGTGTCTTCAAAAAAGGTCCTCAGTCTATCTCTACAGCTGTGATAACCTGTATTTTA
The DNA here is from genome assembly GCA_004026965.1 of Petromus typicus. NCBI lineage: Eukaryota > Metazoa > Chordata > Mammalia > Rodentia > Petromuridae > Petromus > Petromus typicus. The sequence continues at coordinate 62,718 of PVIR01005673.1, read as the reverse complement.
TAGAAAATTATGTAATCTTTATAAGCAATATTTGCCAATCCTAATGTTGAATTCATTTTTTTTAATTAGCAAGACATATTTTAAGCACAGGGAAGCATAAGTACAAATACCTGCCAATGCTGAAAATTAATTTCTGTCATGTTTTCCCCACAAAATGAAGCAGTGATCATTCTTTCTCACCCACAATAACTATGGCTCATTATCCAAAAGAACTTAACGAGCATATGTTGGAATGTACTTTACAGTTTTATTTTGCATAGCTCTGGAAATAAAAATAATTGAGGACAGTTATGGCAAAGATAGTAAGAATGGGTAGACCACAGGTGAGAAGAAGGAGAACAACTTGAAATTAAACACAATCTAGACTTCTGCTCCTGAAAATGGTATCTGAATGGAAGATCAGAGTTCCCATTCCGTCAGCTTAGATCCAATCTGATTTTGATCATGGTCTTAATAGGCCAACAGTTTGCTAATGGACATTAGTACATTTTCTAAGGTAAATAAGTACTTGCAGCATGATTAATGGACCAGCTGAAGCCAAACTGTGCCAGCTTATCTTAAAGAAAATATGTCTTAAGATCAAGAATAGAAGAGTCTTCAAGGAGAGCCAAATGGCATTAAGCTATAGCCTGCTAACAAGACTCATTAAAACACTTCTCTATACTTAGCCATGGAAATAAGTCCAAGCTAAAGATATCATACTCCCCATTCCCTTTTGTACTATTTTCATGGGCAGTTATTTTCAGGGATTGGATAAAAAGATGGTATTCTGGTAAGATAGTTGTTTTTATCTCATTGGCATGCCACATAGGCTAAACAGAAGCTGGAATAAGTAGGAGGGTGCAAATGGCATGAAGAGTAATACTAAATAACTGCCATTTGTGCAACTCTTCAAAACAAACTGTTTTCATATCCATTGTCTTCTTTGGAGCTCAGACAAACTTGATTTGTTCTAAGATTCAGGTGGTCATATAAAAAGGATAAGAACCAGGGTGTCCCATCTTAAGATTAGGTCACTCATATGCCATCCTAACCTCTGTCTACTGGAAGTCTTTCTTGTCATGAAAATCCCACTTCCCAGATACATTTGGAATAAGGACTTTGCCTGTGATGCAGGTATGTAGACCCATTATCCACAGAGGATATAATCCAAGACCCTGGTTGGTGCCTGAAACTTTGGATAAGACCAAATTCTATATACACAATGTTTTTTCCTGTTTGTTCTCACCATTTTTCTTAGAAAACTCAGCCTATGATCTACTTTTCTTGTTAAGTAGATCTTTCACCTTTTGACTTAAAGGAAGAATTTTTACATATTTGGCACACCCTAATTATCAATCTCATTGCAAACTGCAAACACTAATAAAGAAGACTTGAACACAAGCACTGTAACACAGCAATGGTTGATCCAATAGGAAAACAACATGGAAACACTGGAAAAAGAGAAAATTTGTGTCTCAGGAAGAATGAAATATGAAGACACAGATTTCATCACACTAAGAACAGTATGTGATTTAAAACTTATGAGTGATTTATTTCTGGAATTTTCTATGTAATATTTTTGGACTACAGTTGGCCACACTGAAACCATGGCTAAGGGAGGATTACTGTACAGCATTTAAACATTTACTTAAGACTTTTTCATTTAAATCAAAATTACATGAACATAGTGAAAGACAGGGCACAGAACATTCATTTGGGGTGCTCCAGATGGTGAAAAAAACAGTAGTACTTTGGAGCCAGAAGTCCTGATACCAACTTCCTGATTTACCAGCCAACTAATTCAGCATCTTTTTTACTTAGGACAGCAGCAGCTTAATGATTCTGTTACCACCTTAAACTGGCAGGGAAGCAGTTGCCTTAGTCATACCAGTAGGCTATGATTGAGAAGTACGTTCTGTCTGGCTCAGTTAACTAGAATGAATTCCACAGGCTGCAGGAAGAACCTCAATGAATAATCAATAATGTGTATATATAGTGTTCTTTAAACCCCTCTGACTATGAGGTGGAGAATAATTATATATATATGGTTCAGAATTTTGAAAGGCCCAATAATTTTTAAATGTTACTTCAAATTCATTCAAAATGAATAATTTTGAAATATTACTTTGTTTTGATACTATAGATATGGCAATAAGTTAATTAGGCAAAAAGTAAATTCTAGCACAAAATTTGTATAGGTCATATTCAAGAGAGGCACCTTACACACAAAGAAACATATAGACTGAAAATAAAATAACACTTTATACAACTAAAGTCTGAAAACAAAAGAACAGCAATTTTAATACTAGAAAAAATGTACTTCAAGCCAAAACGGATCATAAGAAAGTAAAAATGTTACTACAAACAGGTAAAGGAATAATTCTGCAGCAAGAGATAGCAATTGTAAATATATATGCATCAAATGTCAGAACACTCGGTTTCATTTTTAAAATACTAGATATGAAAAGGGCAGATAGACATCAGTAAATTACCCAGTAAATTCTTTCTTCTACTCTCATAAATACAAAAGTTATCTAGACAAAAACAAATCAACAAAGAAACACAGAGTTGAACCACAGCATAAAAAAAAAAGAAGAACTTAACAGATAAAATCAGAGTGTTTCGGGGGCTGGGGAGTTAGCTCAGTGGTTCCGGCGCCTGTCTTGCAAGCGCAAGGGCCCGGGTTCAATTCCCCGGTAACCACATAACAATACTGGGTGTGGAGACCCCACACCCAGCAGCAACCAGTACCACATACCACAGTGCCGGGCGTGGTGGCTCACGCCTGTAATCCCAGCACTCGGGAGGCAGAGGCAGGAGGAT
>PVIR01005673.1:0-59813 GCA_004026965.1 Petromus typicus | reverse complement strand
AGGTTATCTTAAGTGGGAAGTTTATATCTATCAATGCTTACATTAGAAAAAGAGACTGATTCCAAATAAATATCTTTTTTAAATCTTTATTGGTACATTAAATATACACATCATGATTGCACTCCATAATGGGGATTTGTACCAGTATAAGACACAACTTAATTCTCATTTTTTCCCATAGCCCCACCCACCCTACCACCCCCCATATACATAAAATTTGTTTTCTTACTTTTTTTTTACAATCTCAACATTGTCCCCTTTCACCTTATTTTACATTGAACATTTTCTATTTCACAATATATAACATACAATGCTAGGACTCATTTACATCTTTATTTTCTCATACCAGAGAAAAGATGCGATATAAACCTATCTGTGCCCTATTTATTTCACTTATGAGGATATCCTCAAGGTATGTCTATTTAAGTAGAAATGATTCAAACTTATCATTTTTTATGGCAGAGTAGTACTCCATTCTGTAGAAGAACCACAGCTTTTTTATCCAGTCTCCAGTGGCCAAACAAATATCTTAATGATTCATCAAATCTTAAAAAAAAAAAAAAAAAAAAAAAAAAAAAAAAAAAAAAAAAAAAAAAAAAAAAAAAAAAAAAAAAAAAAAAAAAAAAAAAAAAAAAAAAAAAAAAAAAAAAAACCAGCAATCCAGAAAAGGAGCAACCCAAATATAAAACGTATAGAAGGAAAGAAATTTCAAAGATCAGAGTGGAAATCAGTAAAATTGAGAAAAATATGAGGAGTCAATTATTCAAGGAGTTGGGTCTTTGAGAGGATAAATAAGATTAATAAATCCTTAGCCAAACTCACCAAAAGAAGAAATGAAATGTTCCATATTAATATTATTTTAAATTAAAAGTGTAAATTTACAATGTGCACCACTGAAATCCATAAAATTATAACAAACTTTCAAATATTTATATTCCAATAAATTGGAGAATCAAGAAAAAAGAATAAATTTCTAGACACGTATAAATTACTAAAACTGAACCAAGAAGATACAAAAATTTTGAACAGATCAAAACAGACCATCAAATTGAGACAGTAATAAAATCTTTACCAACTAAGATAATCCCAGGATCAAACAGATTCACTCCTGAATTTTTCCAGAACGTCAGAGAAAAATTTAACACCAAGGAACGTTAAAATGAGAATGAAGGAAAGAACACATTCCAATTCACTTATCGAGGCCTTTCCAATACCAAAGGTAATTAAAAGAGAAAGCTAAAAATAATTATTTTAAATGAAAATAGATGCAAAAATCCTTACAAACAGAATACAACTAATCATTTTTTAAAAATCATACATCATGAGCAAGTTGGCTTTGTCCCAAGGATGCAAGGATAATTCAAAATATATAAGTCAACAAATGTAATAACCACAAAAATGGAAGGTTAAAAAGCAGATAATTCTCTCAATAGAAGTAGAAAAACCTTTGGAGAACTTCAACATTGATTCATATCTAAAAATCATAATGAAAATAGGCATAGAGGGACCTGGTATCAAAATTTTATTAGCCTTATTTGGCAAATCCAAATGCAGCATCATATTAAATGGAGAAAAACTGAAAGTATCATCTCTAAAATCAATAACAAGGCAAAAGCATCCTCTTACCAATCCTGTTCAATAAAGAACTCAAAACTTTAGTGAGAGAAATTAGATAAGAAAAAAATAAGAAGGATGCAAACCTGAAAGAAGATAATTTATCTTTTTTTTCTAGATTTTATAATTTTTTTACATAGAGTACCCAAAGAACACCACCAAAAGACTCTTAGTGTTAATAAACAAATATAGCAAAGTAGCAGCACACAAAAATCAGTAGATTCCATCCACCAATAATGAACCTATTGAGAAAAATTCAGGAAAAGTCTCATATATGATAGCTTCAAAGAGATTAAATAAGTCATAACCTAACAGTGAAGTGTATAACCTTCATCAAGACTATAATACTCTGAAAAATTAACTGGCCAAGAAATAAATCAGTTCATAGTAGATGTTAAAATCTTAAATACCTATAAACTAACAAAGGAACCAAAACATCTCTATAGTGGAAAAATATAGTACTCTGCAGATGAGATTGAAGAAGAAATTTGAAATGGTAAGATATTCCATTGTTAGATCAACTATGCCAATTTTTTAAATGGTCATAATTCCCTAAATAATATATGGATTTAATGTGATTCTAATCAAAACTCCAACAACATTCTTCATGGAGATAAAAATAAATCCTAAAATTAGTATCTCAGCAGCACAGACTAGGTATCACAAAAGCAACCTTGAACAAGAAGAGTAAAGTGAGAAACACAAAAAATCCTAGATTTGAAGTGATACTATGAGGCTATGGTAATAAAACAGTGATGCTCTCTGAAAAGTTGAGATGCAGACAAATGAAAGAGACAGGGGACAGAAACAGTCTCATACACTGTTAGCTATTTAAAACAAACCCTGGGTAAAAGCCCCTTTAACAGACCTGAGAAAGCTGATTATCTACCTGCATATGAATGAGTCTAGATTATATCTCTGACCCAGTATGGAAATCACATAAAACTGAATCAAAGACCTAGATATAAAAACAGACCAAGTGAATCTGATGAAAGATAAAACCGATTAAACTCTTAAAGTCCTAAATACAGGCAAAGGAATGCTGAATACCAGTTGTACAAATAATAATAAATTTCAGAATCAAGAAATGGAATTATATAAAACTTAAAATCTTTAACACAGCAAAGGAAACAACCAACAAAATTAAAAGACAACATACTAAACGAGAAAAAGAATCATTTTCCAGTCACTCTTCAGATAAAGCATTAATCTCTACAATATATAAAGAACTCCAAAATATACTCTCAAACCAAAAGACATCAAAAATTGTCAATTGAAATGAATGAACACTTTTCAAAAGCAGATCAAATGACAAATAAGCTCATGAAAAAAATGTTCAGCATCTTTGGACCATTACAGAAATGCAAACTCAAATAATACTAAAATTTCATCTTGCTCTAATAAGAATGCTATCATCAAAGACTTAAAAGAACAACAAACACTGACGAGGATGTGAAGAAAAAGGAATACTGTGAAGATGGTAGAAATATGAACTAGTACAACCACTATTGAAATCAGTATGGTTTCATATTGATGGTTCCTCAAAAACCTAAAAGTATGCATTCCTTTTAACCCACTTATACCTCTGCTGAGTTCCATCCTTAAAGATTTAAAGTAATCATATGTCAATAATATACTACTATTCATGCTTGTAGCATCACATCTCACAATATTTAACTTATAGTAACAGTCTCTATGTCCGTCAAAGAATGAATAGCTAAAGAAATGTATGTATATGCACTGTTGAGTAGTATTCAGCCATGAATAAAGATAAATTTGAGTCACTTGTAAAAAAAAAATGGATGGACCTTAAAACTAAACTGTATACAAGTGAAATAAATAATACATATATTAAAGTTTAGATGCTTTCTCTTGAATGAGAAACCCAAAATATAAAGAACAAAATGAATGAAAAATAATAAAGTGAGAGGTAGATTTTTGGACGATGTAGGAGGGAATCAAGCAAAGAATGGAGAAAAGATATGGAGGAGAGGATTCAAACTGATCATGAAGATATACATATATACCAATACCCCCAAACAAATGAGATTATGATAATACATAATTTTGATATATACTATATATGTATATATATATATATAAATGATCACAATAAAATAAATATAAGTAAGTGAAAGATACAAGGTCAGAGTCACTATCACAAAAAAAAGTGATTTTTCACAGAGGAAGTGATTGGTTTAAGAACTGATAATTGAGCACGTCATGGTGACACACACCTGTGTATGTGCAATCCTAGCACTCTAAGAGTCTGAGGCAGGAGGATGGCAATCTACAGCTCAGCCTTGGCAACTTAGTGAAAACCAGGCTCAAAAAGTGAAAGAAAGAAGTAAGGGGGGAACCCAGAAAGGAAGGAAGGAAGGGAGAGAAAAAGAAAGAGACTGAGTATACAGTACAGCGCAAAGGTACTGGGTTAAATCCTCACCATCTAAAATATAGTGAGATAGAGAGATGATAGATAGATAGATAGATAGATAGATAGATAGATAGATAGATAGATGATAGATAGATGATAGATTTTTTCAACATTTCTATGTACATAATTCTCTTTCAAAATTGCCTAAAGAAAAGAATTGTCATTACTATTTGAATCTGTATTTTTCAGAGATCTGAAATGAACTAAAGAACTTTACAGAGAGTAGGTAGATGTGGTTTTTAGGATAAAAATCAATTAAAAATTTCATTTTGAAAAGGAAAGAAAGCATACGTATATGGAGTGTGGGGGATTGTAGGGAGGTCAGCGGAAAGGGAAAAATGAGAACCAAGATATATCCTGTTCAGGTACAAATTCTCAATGTTGACTGTGATAACAATGTATATATAAAATATATCAAGAAACTCAATTTAAAAATGTACCAATAAACTCATTAAAGTTTCATTTTGCATTTGAAAATAAATAAAAGTGAAACTACAGTTATCAGTTTACTCAAACATTAAACAATAGGTAATTTTTCTGTAAGTATAATTTTATTAAGGTAGAATTAGAAACAGATGCAACCTCAATGCACTTGTATAAAAATGTTAAACAGTTTTGAAAATGTAAATGAGTTCTAGAATGTATTTTAGATGCTATAAAATAGAAACTACTCAAAGGATAATGGGGTAGGAGTAAGTAACGAGGGGAAATAAAAAATTATGATGGTAATTTTTTAAAAAGGAAACCAAGCTTATGCCTATTGGGGGTGGGGGTTGTAAGGTGGGTAGGGGGATGGGAAAAGGCTGTGTCATACACTAGTACAAATTGTCAATGTTGAGTGTGATCATGACATATGTATAAAATGTACCTATTTCACAATTTCAAAAAATGGGAGTTTTTCCAGAGTGGAAATTATGACATGCTGACATTGTTTTAAGAGAGATATTGACCAGATTTGTTCTGTATTGACTGACCTATTTGTCTCATATTCATGTAAGATCCCATTCCCAAATATTTAAAACATAGTTATATTTTATAATATCAACTGATAAATAGGAAACATGTTTCATTTTCTTAGTGAATTTATATAGAATATGTGTCAGAATTCGCGGTGGTAGATAAGTTAGTGAAATGACTTAAAGTCATTGGTAAATGCACATGTTCAGCACAGAGTTACGTACTGAACTGCTGCTTATTCACCAACATTCAGTGAACAACTGCCTGGATGTGGGTACGACATTAAATATTACATTCTGAAAGACATAGATCCTCCTTTATGAAGGGTGAAACCCAGAGGGGAGTCAATCTCAACTACTGAAGCTGCTCTCCAAGGTGACGGGTGACACAGGAGCTTCAGGGCCATGTGTACTGAGGTCGTCTGGGTGGTTCAACAGAACATCCTGCTGGAATCAGAGAGAGTGATATCTGAGCTACATTTTGAAGATTTGGTGCCTCCTGTAAAAGGGAGACTTGAAAGAGCTTTAAGGAGAATGGGAGCCAACCCCTGAGTGGGTATAAAGGTTCACAGTGTATTCGAACCATAAACTACTTAAACCACGAATGTGCAGTCCTAGAAATACACATCTTCTAGTGTTAATACTCCCAGAAATTAAAAAGGCAGCAGTAAGAAGTGTCAGAACAAAAGGCAATAATAGCAACTTCAGTCACTTTTGGAGCAAGAAGACCACACTGACCAAACTAACTCTTTCTCTACCTTCTTTTACTTTTTGGATTCTACAAAACGACCATCAAGAATGGATTCCGGATACTTTAGAAGTGAATAGTTGACAAAAATTTGTGTTTGGTATGGAAACACAAGTTAGCACAATTTAATTGAAAGTGTTTAATTCTTTAAAACACAAAGAAGTGAGGAACATTATAAAAATACATATATGTATTTTTACATATATGTATTATAAATACACATATATATATATCCTAAAACTTTATTGGACAAGCATCATATATTCACAGGTTAAATTAATGGAGAAAGGTGAGGTAGCATAGGCAATGGCTACACAAACATTTTTAGATCTAAATTCATAGAACCTATGAACATTAGCATCTAGAGATAGTAAAGATTAATCTGGGTTATCCGAAGTTACTGTAAATGTAATCACAAAGTTCCTTGCCAGAATAGGCAAAGAAAGATTTGACTCCAAAGGACATGAGGCAACAGCATGAGGAAGATTCTGTGTTGAAGTAAAGGGAGGAAGCTACAAGCCAACGCATGTAGGCAGCTTCTAGAAGCTAGAACAGACAAAGGACACCTTCTGCCCTGGGGGTGTCAGAAGAAACCGCCCCTGACACCTTGATTTACAGCACCTGAATCTGATTTGAGATTTCTGATCTTCAGAACTTCAAGATAACACCTTTGTGTTGTTTTAAACCACAAGTTTGTGAAAATTTGTTATGATTGCAACAAGAAATTAATACCAAAAGCAACTAAATAATTGTACCAAATTTCCAAATCAGATAATTGATATTCACATAGGAAAATCATTGTACCTATGCCAGCATACTTAATATAGGTACTTGCTACAATTTATATTTTAAACATACTCTACAGTCCTTTTCATTAAAATTAATTAACAAAATATTGAAGTTGTAGAAAACCATACCAAGTCAATATATAAACTTCCAAAAACAAAACAGAGAACAAGAAGGGGAAAATTAAAGTTTAATACTATAATGTATTCAACAAACTTATCTCATTCACTAAATCTGTTGAGAAATTATAATAAAAGCCTGCAATAAGGAGTTGTTTAAATATGCTTACCTTGTAAGAAGATTCCTTTTAAAATGAGTCATTCAATAAACATTCATTGAGTCTTTAGAGCTAAAGCAATGACCTAAACACAGTTTTGAGCTTCTTTAAAGAGTTTATAGTCTAGAAAATTAAGTGTAAAAAAAAATAAATCTCAACAAAGCATGAACATTATGTAGAAGTATATATATATTGGGAATGGAGAAGGTGACTAGAAATGTGGTATATTTACGATACTCAGGTTTTCAAAAGCCCCCTTCTTGTAACAGTGGAGAACTGGAGGGCTTGCTTTATTTTGTTTTGCTTGTTGAGGCAGGGTCTCACAGTGTAGTGCAGGCTGGCCTTGAACTCCCTTGTAGCCCAACCTGGCCTTGAAATAACAACGATCCCCCTGCCTCAGCCTCCCGACTGCTGAAACCACAGATGTGCACTACTATGCCCTTCCCACATGCAGAGTTCTGATACTAGAAAATCCTTTTAAAGTAAAATAATTTAGTAATAATGCTATATTACTGTCATATCATCTTTCTGGCTGATAACCAACATATAATGGAAATGCCACATATATGACAAAGAGGTATCATGCTGTTACTAATTTATGTGTACTTTTAAGAAAAATTGACCTAAATATATTGGAGAAATTATTTTTAAAGTCTTCAGAGTTATGACTTTGCTTGAGACTGGAAATCAGATGCACTCTTAACTGGCATTAAGAATAGTGGAAATGTGTGGCTTGTGATTAGCCTGACAGGAAGATCAATGAGTACTATGTTATTTTTGTTAGAGCCCAGACAGCGACACTGCCATTTCGAAGAAGCCCACCTGCTATCTTAGAGAAACATATGTATCAATTTACTTAAGCCACAGAGAACATGTCAGTGGGCCATAGATGGCCCTGAAGGATGTCAATGGGTCCCAGCCCTGGGCCTTCGTATCAGTGCGATGTCCGCCAGAGGCTGGAGTGTTCTGCCAAGGTCGGGGCATTTGAGGTAAGGAAGAATCCTTTGAAGAACAATAGTGTCTTTACTACACAATAAAATTTTATTTTTTTAATTTTATTTCTTTATTTTGAGACAAGCTCTCACTTTTGTAGTTCAGGCTGGCCCTGAGCTCAACCTCAAACTCACAGCGATCCTCCGCCCTCTGTCTCCCAAGTGCTGGGATTACAGGCATGAGCCACCATGTCTGGCACTGTGGTAAGTGGTTCTGATTGCTGGTGGGCGTGAGTCTTCACACCGAGGATTGTTGTATGTGGTTACTGGGGATTGAACCTGGGCCCTTGTACTTGCAAGGCAGGCACTGGAACCACTGAACAATATCCCTGGCCCACTGCACGATAAAATTTAAACTCAATACTCCTTTCTTCTTGGACAGCAATAACAAGTTGTTTAGTTAGTTAGACATTAAGTAGTGCTTAAAGATGATTACTGGGACTCTACTATTCACTGTGCAGAATTCTGATTGGACACTAAGCCATGAGGGCTGGAGTGAGCTGAACCACAGCCACAGCTCTGGCATTGGGCATTGGATCATAACATGCTGACTCATGGGGCACCAATTTTTAGTATATGTGCTGCCCAAGAGAGCACATGGGGCACCAGTTGAGTGCCATCAGTGTCAAAGGCGGGCAACTTGGCCTCTTTTGTCTCTCTAGTTCAATATTTAAATATTTTCTCTTTGTCTCTCTCCCCTTCTCCCCCGCTCCCTCTCTTCTTTTCTCTCTCCCTCTCTCTCTCTCTCTCTCTCTCTCTCTCTCTCTCTCTCTCTCTCTCTTTCCCACCTACTCTCCTTTCTTTCTTCCCATCCAACAAAAACTGAGCCACTTTGCTCCATCATATCCTCCTGGCCATGATATTTTGTTTTGCTGTGTACCCAAAAGCAATGAAAATAAGTAGCCATGGACTAAAGTCTCTGAAATTGTGAGCTAAATATATCTTTCATTATAAAAAATTTTTTTCATGTATTTTGTCCCAGTAAAAAAAAAAAAAAGATAACATAACAGGATTGTTGCATCAAATTGCTTAAATAGTTATTATTATTATTGTTATTTTTATTACTATTATTATTATTTTAGGTTTGTTTGAGACAGGGTCTCATTTTGTGGTTCAGGCTGGCCCTGAGCTCAGCCTCAAACACATCACAGCAGTCCTCCTGCCTCTGCCTCCCGAGTGCTGGGATTACAGGCGTGAGCCACCACGCCCGCACTGTGGTGTGTGGTACTGGTTGCTGCTGGGCGTGAGTCTCCACACCCAGTACTGTTATGTGGTTACCAGGATCGAACCCAGGTCCTTGCGCTTGCAAGACAGGTGCTGGAACCACTGAGCTAAATCCCCGGCCCCAAATTGCTTAAATTATGAGACTATCACTGTATTTGAAAATCAAGTACAGTTTAAGGAGATACCTGTGGATATCCATTTCATAAACAGTGAACTTGTAATGGTTTATTTCATGCATCAACTTAAGTGGGTTACCCAGTTGTTTGCTGAAATATTATTTCAAGGTAAGTCTATGACAATGTTTCTGAAACAGAATAGAATATGAGTCAGTAGACTGAATAGTGAAGATCCTTTTTTACTGGCACCTGATCTACTAAGGACTCAAGTAAGGAAAAAAAAAAAAAAAGGCATAAGAGTAATTTATCAGTCTTTCTGTTCTGGAGCTGCCATACACATTTTTTCATACTCTGGGACCATGGAGTTCTCCGGATTCTCAGACTTTTAGGCTCTGTGTCTTATGTCACCACAACTCCCTAAGTCTCAATCTTCAGTCCCTAGATTTCAACTGAGTTACTGACCTTCTTTTTTTTTTTAATAATCTTTATTGGTACATTAAATATACACATCATGATTGTACTCCATAATGGGGATTTGTACCAGTATAAGACACAACTTAATTCTCATTTTTTCCCATAGCCCTACCCACCCTACCACCTCCCCATATACATAAAATTTGTTTCCTTACTTTTTTGTTACAATCTCAACATTGTCCCCTTTCACCTTATTTTACATTGAGCATTTTCTAAAAAGTATTTTTGCTTCTCTGTAGAACATGACTGATACAACATTCTTGCAGACATCTTAATTTTTGCCTAATTAGGTCCATTTCAGATTTATAAGCTATGAAACATGAAATGATAAATTTGTACTGTCTTAAGTCATCAAGTTTGTGTAGTTTGTTGTAACAGTCATTGAAAACTAGTATATATTGGATATCTTCTTACTGATTTATTCTTTAATCCTCTTTTCAAAAACATACTATGCATAATTTCAATACTTTATAAAGTATTTGCATTTACTTTTTTACGTGGTTTATTTTGGTCATTATACCATGTATGGCTTATCTTGGTGAACATTCTTTGTGCAATGAAAAGACTGTATTTTGCACTTGTATAGAATGTTATGTTCTGTAAATGCTTATTACCTCGAGATAGAAGATGGTGATTTTTTAGATCTTATTTTCCTTCTCTGATTCCTTACTAGTTGTTCTAACAATCACTAATAAATGTGTGAAAATATCTACTACATTTTAATTCTGCCCATTTGTGTTTCAAGTTTTTTGAGGCTAGGTCATTAGACACACACATTTGCTATTGTATTTCTTCCTTATAATTGGTATTTTTCAACATGAAATATCTCTGGCAGTATTTTTTTCATTATTTATTTATTTATTTTAGGGGTTTTTTTATTCAAGTCTTTATGGGTACCTTATGAATACACATCACCATCTCATTCAACATTGATAGTTTGTACCAGAATATGACATGACTTGATTCTCATTTTTCCCCTCCCCCCTGCACAACAACCCCCCATCCCCCATATACATAAGCCTTGTTTCCTTTTTTACTATCACATTATTTTTCCCTTGTTATTTACCCTTACACCCTCTTTCCTTTTAAATATTTCTATTTCACAATATCAACTATATATACTTGAACTCATTTACATCTTTGTTTTCTTATACCAGAGAAATTTTTAAAGTCTGTTTTACTGGATAATAAAAGTAGTTGCTTCTGCTTGTGTTTACTGTGTGCATGGCATATCTTTTCTGTTTACTTTATCTTTTATTTTCAATCTATCTACTTAAAACATGTCTCTTGTAAGTCCAATTTTTTTTTTCTTTTTTTGACAGGGTCTCTCTTTGTGGTTCAGGCTGGCCCTGAGCTCAGCCTCAAACTCACATCACAGAAATCCTCCTGTCTCTGCCTCCTGCGTACTGGGATTACAGGCGTGAGTCACCACACCCGGCACTGTGGTATGTGGTACTGATTGCTGCTGGGGTGAGCCTCCACACCCAGTATGGTATGTGGTTACTGGAGATCAAACCCGGGTCCTTGTGCTTGCAAGACAGGCGCCGGAACCACTGAGCTAAATCCCCAGCCCTAGTCCAGTTTTAATAGGTTCTTTTAATCCACTCTGTCAAGCTCAACCTTCTAATAAAGATAGATAGATTTTTTAAAATTATCTTTATTGGTACACTATGAATACACATGATAATCACATTCAACATTAAGAGTTTGTACCAGAATATGATATGACTTGATTCTCATTTTTCCCTCCCCCCCACCCTGAATCCCACCACCCCCTATATACAATCTTTGTTTTCTTTTTTCTTTATTATTACCACATTTGTTTTCCCCTCATTATTTACCCTTACAGATAGACAGATTTTTAACAAGTCATTGTAATTCCTGATATGGTTAGACTTTATTCTGTCATTTTACTAGTAATGTTCTTTGTGTTCCTCTGTGGTCTTTATTCTTTGTACTTTGGATAATATTAATGCATTTTAGTATTCCACTTAAATTTACTCACATTTAGTTTTTACTACGTCTCCTGTATTTTTTCCTACAAAGATTACCACAGAGGTTATGCTTTGCATATTGAATCTTTGATACATACAGTGACTGTGTACCACTTCCCTTAAAATTCAACAACCGTGGAACCATGTAGATCCTATCATCTCATCCATATCCAACAGAAAAAAAAAACCTAGTTATGTTTGGACCATAATTTCTGCTTTACTTTTTACAAGACTTGGTTCCAATTTCTTGTCAATTCTTCTAGCATTTCTACATCTATTTGGGTCCAACTTAAGAAATCACTCTTCAGGGACTGATACAAGGTGGCTATGGTTGGCTCCAACCTCTTTGTAACTAGTCTTTGCTGCCCTGCTTCTGCTGAGTGGCACTCACAGTTTAGGATGTGACTTTGTGTCTTCATACTCACTTTGGGAATCACTTCTTTGGGTTTGTTCTCCCCTATTTGCTCTCATTGCTGGTTCCTCTGGCTAGAAGAATGAGCTTATCCCAGAGCTCCAGCAGCCATTGCTGTGACACTAATGAGTTCTAGGACACATCTTTGGCACAATGCTGCTGAAGGAAAAATTCTCTCCTTTGTTGTTTTCTTCTACAAAGAACAAGACTGATACCCATTCACAATCCCCCTGCTGTTGTTTATTTTTCAGAGTCTCAAAGTCGGTTGTTTTATTTTGTTCTGAGTTTTACTTACAGTCAGCTGGAAGAATGGGCTGGTGATGGCTTAAACAAATATAGTGAAACCAGGACCAAGAATTTTTAAAAGTTTTAAAATAACACTTAATAGAATTACAGAAAGCATTAGCTTAACTCATGACAAGAAGCAGCAACAAAGATATGGTTGCGACAACAAAAGATGAAAATTTAAAAAAAGCATCCAAAAGAGATAAACACAATGACTGAACCCAGATCAACTGGAAAATTATAAAAATCAGTCAAAACTTTGTGGTTCTTCTACAAAATGAAGTATTACTCTGCCATAAAAAATGATTAGTTTGAATCATTTATACTTCAATGGATATACCTTGAGGACATCCTCATAAGTAAAGTAAATAGATCACAGATGTGTAAATATCATATATTTTTTCTGGTATGATAAAATCAAGATATAAATGAGTTCTAGAATGTATGATATATTGTGAAATAGAAAATACTCAAAGCAAAATGGGTGAAGGGGAAAAAACAATGAGATTATAGCAAAAAATAAAGGAAACAAAGTTCATGTATATAGGGGGTGGGAGTGGTACGGTGGGTAGAGCTATAAGAAAAAATGAGAATTAAGTTGTGTCATATACTGGTACAAATTCCCACTGTTGAGTGCAATCATGATGTGTATATGTAATGTATCAATAAAGATTTCAATTTAAAAAAAATCAGTCAAAACTAATACTGGTCTAAAAATAAATGGTTGTGAAAATGTGCTCCATGAAAGATAATTACATCAGGAACAGCAATTCTAATGTTATATGAGTAGAATTTATTTATTTATTTTAGCAATTTTATTGCAATATGAATCATGTTCCCTACAAGTCATTCATTTAGAATATACAAATCACAGTTTTTTGGTTTATTTGAAAATATGTTTAACCATCACTAAAGTCCACTTTTAGATGATCTTTATTACGTCAAAAGAAATCTCATACCTTTTAGATATCAACATCCTCTAAACCTCCATCCTCCTATCCCAGGCCTAAGCAACCATTTATTTTATCTCCCTACATATTTCCATGTTTGATATATTTAATATAAATGAAACCATATAATATTAGTCTTTCATGAATGGTTTCTTCCACTTGATATATTATATTCAAAGTTCATCTATTTGGTCACATAGAACAGTATTTATTCCTTTTTATGTCTAAATAATAGTGTTTTAGGGTTTATTTTTTTGAGACAGGATCTTGTTTTTGTAGTTCAGGCCGGCCCTGAGCTCACTATGTAACCCAGGCAAGCCTCACACTCACAGAAATCCTTCTCTCTCTGCCTCCTGAGTGCTGGGATTGCAGGTGTGAGCCACCACACCGGGCATTGCGGTTGATGGTGCTGATTGCAGCTGGGCGTGAGTCATTATACCTCATACTGGGTATGTGGTTACCATGGATTGAATTTGGGACCTTGCACTTGCAAGTCAGGTGCCAGAACCACTGAGCTAAATCCCTGGCCCCAATAGTCTCTTGTATTTGCATACCATTTGTGGTTCTTTTAGATATATGGTCAAAGAAATATTTGGGTTGCTTTCATTGTTTCAGCAAAGGAAAATTTAAAACCTTGCTAAGATACCACTTAAGACATACTAGGATTCATTTCATAATTACACATAATGCTACTGTAAACATCAGTGTGTATATCTTTATGTAAATGTCTTTGTTTTTCCTGTACATGTACCTTCTACGGCTTGGATATGGCTTGAGTGTGCCTCCTAAATACTCAGGTGCTGAAGCTTTGGTCTCCCAGGTGGTTGTGCTAAGATGATAAAAGCTTTAAGAGATGAGGGTTGGTGGAGAGTAATTAGGTCATGGAACCTCTGCTTCCATGAATAAATTAGTGCTGATATCATAGAATTGTTGGGTCTTACAGGTGTGACTTCCTACAAAAGTGAGTTGCTATAAAAAGAGTGAACTTAGCCTCTGCCTGGCTGCTTGCCTCATGTCTCACCACATGGCCTCTCATCTCCACACACTCCTACCGCTGTGATCATACCTGCCATAAATCCTGCACCAGAATCAAGCAGACTTCAGCACTGTGCTCTTGAACTGCCAAAGCTATGAGCTAAATAAACCTCTGTGTAAAATATTTTGCCTCAAAGTTTCATCAAATCAACAAAAGAAAATATACAAACCTGGGGTAGACTCGGCACATAATGAGGTAGCTCTATTTTAATTATTTGAAGAACTATCAAACTGCTCTCCAAAGTGGCTGTATATTTCCTCCTGTTCTATGGTTTGTTTTATCACACTCTTATGTCCTTTGCAGTAAAATGTTTTAACATTTTTCATGAAGTCTATTTATGTATTTTTTATTTTGTAATTCATACTGTTGATGTCCTATCTAAGAATCTCTTAATAAATCTAAAGTCCTAAAGACTTATTCCTACATTTTCTTTAAAGAATCTGATGATTTTAGCTCTTACATTTAGTTTCTTGTTTGCTTAAATTAATTATTATGTCCATTTAAAATTATTGCAGAATATATGTAGCAAAAATGTTGCATGAGTTGTATAATCTATTTAAAATATTTTAAAGGTTAATAAAGACATATTAGTGCTGAGAAATTTTAGTCACATTCAACAGCAACATTCAAATACATTTTAAAAGGTTAAAACTGCTCAGATAAATTTCCATAAATCTAATACTATTGACATTTTAGGGGTATCAGAATGGTAAACCAAGAGAGGCTTTATATTTTGGTTACCAAGATTGGCACATAGTGATAAGATCTTTGGTGAATATCAATAAAGTTAGCCTATCATACATAGATTTGTGGTCTTGATTTTTTTCTCTTCCTAGATAATGTATGCTCTTGTGGGCATTTTCTTCCAGAAAAAGGCCAGTTTCATCACAGTTGAAAATCTGATGAGAAGAAAACCTATTTTTTCTGTCATCATTTTGAAATGATGCATATAATTTTCAGCAGCCCTCTTATCAGCAGTGGCTGCTTCACCATGCCTAGTATGTGAATGTCAGTTCTCAATTTAAATTGTGAAACCACCTCTTGCAGGTATGCAATGATTCATGATTATCACTCATTGATGGATTACCCAAAAAGTGATCTCTGTAAAGTAGTTCCCATCTTTGATTAATGCATATATATTTGCTTTTTAACTTTAAAGAGATAATTCTCATTTAGCAAAATAATATACTGCATAATTTAAAATTAATAGAGTTCATTTTAAATGTTCTTGTCACAAAAAGAAAAAATGTGAGGTGAAAGCTATTAGCTTGATTTAATCATTTCACAATGTACATATATATAAAAATATATATATATTTTATACATATATAAAATTCGATTTGCCTACTATACTTTAGTAAAGCTGGCAGAGGAAAAAATATTTTAAAAGAAATTAATTTATGGATCAACTTGCATTTAATTATTGGCAACTCCAAATAAAAAGAACAGAAACATTTTTTACAAGTTAAAAAACTATGTAACTTATTTGCATAAATAATCCTGACTCTAATAGATAGTTAATAAGAATATACTATATTTCCTTTACTTGAATTCAATTTCCTATAAGCACTCATGGCACAAGAATATGCTTTTAAAGAATTTAGCACCAACAGGAAAAAAAAAAGAGATTAGAAATAAGATCAAGGTTAACCAAATCCATGATTCCTTTCATAAATATTTCCAGAATTTTTGTCATGTTTACCTTAATAAGATAGTGTGATAAAGATGAAAATCAAATCTAATATATTTAAATATATTTTCTTTAAGATTAAAATTTTGATTTATGCTGTACAATACTGTGAAAAAATAAACAACCTCTACACAAGAGGATAGAGAGCATTCTAGAACAATACCTTGTTGGCAATGACATGGACTTAATATTTCTTGGAAATTTTCACATAAAACTGCTCTAAAATATCAAAGGCAACTTTTACAACAAACTTTAATAACAAGTTATCCTCAATAACTGCAAAAATACAAGCAGATTATGAAGAATCCACTAACAACCGTAAGCCCTTGCATATAGCAACATCAGTTTGGGAAGAAACAAACAAACAAAAAAATGAAGATATTTCAAACATCTGAAACAACCTTAAAAGAACTACTAAATATTTATAGGAATGCACAACAAGACAATAAACAGAATATTATTGAGGTAAAGTTTCATTAAAATAGTGCAAGAAAAGAAAGAATAGTATCAGACAAAAATGAAAGCAGATTAACAAAACATAAAATAAATCCAAAAAGCGAACTATCATTTATAAATGGGTGAAAGGGGGGAAAAATAACATTAAGTAAAAGAACAACTAAGTTAAGATAAAATATTCAAAAGTAGGATGACAGAATACAAGAAAAACTAAAAATTGACAGTTATTTAAAAATTCAAAACCTGAAAAAGTTTAACAAAATGTATGTCTTGAAGGATCATACACTCATCACTATATTTCTACTACCTAGGAATATAAGGCTCAGTAACTTTTAATTTCTTTTCCTGTTTTTACAAATGAATGTAAGGACTTGGAAAAAAATGATCTGTGAAGTAGAATTAAAATCCAGAAGAAATAGTCATGCTCTGGTGTCCAAGGAACTGGTTCCATTAGCACATGGATACCAGAATCTATGGATGCTCATGTCCCTCACATATTATAGCATAGTACAAAGAGTGTGACAATATGCAATGTTTAATTTTTTTTTAAAATATCACAGTAGAAGACCCATTGCCATTATTGCCCTAAAAATACTCTCCCTGGATCCAATATACTTATACAATGTTTTGTTGTTGTTGTTGTTGTTGTTGTTGTTGTTGTTTTTTCCCCAAGTTTCTAAAGCAGTTCTAGCAGTCTAGTTTCATAAGTGTATTTTGAGACAGGTTCTCTCTTTGTAGTTTAGGCTGGCCCTGAGCTCAATCTGGAACTCACAGCAATCCTCTTGCCTCAGCCTCCCAAGTGCTGGGATGACAGCCCTGAGCCACCACACCCAGCATTGTGGTATGTGGTACTGATTGCTGCTGGGCATGAGTCTCCACACCCAGTGTTGTGTGTGGTTACCAGGGATCAAACCCAGGCCCTTTCACTTGCAAGGCAGGTGCCAGAACCACTGAGCTAAATCCCCAACTTTCATAAGTGTCTTTATGAGGCATGATCAAAAATGCAGTGAATGTGGCCACCAGTGCCCTTCCACAGAAAGACAGGCTCATAAAAACATCACAGTGTTTTTATCCACTGTATTCATGGCACTTGGCTCCGTAAGAGCTCTGGCTCTTCCACATAGTCAAAATGACCAGGAAAGGTAAACAGTTTTAGTTAATCCATAACATGAAGACAGCCACCACAGCACAAATAATGACATAAAGGAGGATTTCCAGACAGTGCCGAAACAACAGGTGATGATGAAAGGGGTAAAGTTAGAGGGAGACTATGGCAGTGTTTTTTACTGTAATTATTTTTTTAAAAATTTAAACATTCATGATGTTTTAAAATCATAACTCTTACTTGTAGATAACTTGTTCACATATGTACAACTCTTATTTGTAGATAACCTATTCACACCTGTACACTTCAAATCATATCCAGATGACTTCCAAGACCTAGTGCTACTTAAAACATTGTTAGACTGCATTGTAGGGGAATCACAGCAAGAAAAGATAACATTTGGCACAGATGCACCTATTTTCCAAATGTACTCAATCTTTAACTCGCTCAATCTGTGAAGACTAAACTCAAGATTAGGAAAGCTGTGTAGAAGATGGCACTCAAGAAGCATTTAACCAGTATCAACTTCAATGAGTTAGTAGTGATGGGCTAAATGAGATACATGCACTGAAATAACCATCAGATTTGGAGTAAGGTTATTCATGACCTTGACAGTAATACACCAGAGTTATAACAGAGTCAAGGCAGTACAGGGTGGAGGATGGGTGTGAGGAAAGATGGTAAACTTATCTATCAAAATAGCTTTACATGAAAAAGTCTCCAAAATTAAGAGAGTAGTGATGGAAAACGGTATCTAGACATTTAGAAAAATGATAGAATATCTTAAATCCTGAACTATGCTGAAAAAGGTGATATAGAAGAGAGAGAAAGGGGGAAAATTAAAAGTTAAATAACAGATAGAGAGGTAGAAAAAATGATGCCTTTTAATGAGTAAAAGGTTTTATATGTAAGGGTCCAATGAAGTTGAAAGGGACATGAGAAGCCTCCCCTTGAGAGAAGGGATACTTCATTGTCATATTGGAAAGAAAGACAATGTTTATAATGTGAGGAAAAAGGTAACTATATAATACTGCCATTGTTTTGCAAATATCAAAGAAAACTACTTTTTAAATGTTTATGTTGTGGTATTTCTTGCTTCTTTTCACAGAAACAGGTTTGGAGGTAAAGGCTTTACAAGGTCTTTTCCCCGGAGGGTAGTTTCTGTTATGGAGAACACGCTGGGCTTCTGTCCCTGGGACCAATCCTCCTCTCCTAGCTAGTTCAAACTCCATCTATAGCAATTCATCAGAACTACTACATGGTATGCTGACAAGCACTGTAACCCCCACACACTGAAAGGCTGAGGCACAAGGATGCAAGTTCAAGTCACGCATGGACACCGTAGTGATTTGGTGAAACCTGTCACAAAATAAAAACTAAAAGGGGCTATAGAGGATATAACCCACCATGAAGGCCTTGGATCCAATCCTTCATGTATAAAAAAAAAAACTGTCCTATGTAGTGTTCCTCTCAGTTTATGTCTCTACATTCCTCTAGTTTTCAGCAAGAAAATTTGTTCTGCTTCCCACTTCTCTGATAATTCAAGGAAATCTATTTTCTATTTGTCCAAGGTTTTTTTTGTCCTACTCTTCTTATTTTCAATTCATGCATGACTGATCAAAAGAAGACATTGGTATCAGCCCCCACCTCCATTCCATGACTTCATCTCTGTAAGTTTCTACTCAAGTATCTCTTTTTTAAAAAATTAATTTATTTCATTGGTACATTTTATATACACATCATGATCACAATCAGAATTGAGAATTTGTACTAGTATATGATACAACTTAATTCTTAATTTTCCCCCATTTACCTGCCCACCCAACAACCTCCCACCCTGTTCATGCATAAGCTTTGTTTCCTTTTTTTTACCATCACATTTTTCTGCCACATTATTTACCCCTTACCCCCTTCACTCTTGGAATATTTTCTATTTCACAATATCTATCATATACTCTAGAACTCATTCATAAATATCTTCAATTTCTCATCCCAGAGAAAAGATATGGTATTTATACATCTGTGACCTATTTATTTCACTTATGAGTATGTCCTCAAGATATGTCCATTTGAGTGTAAATGACTTAAACTTATTCTTTATGGCAGAGTAATACTCTATTTTATTAAAACACACACACACACACACACACACACACTCATATACACACCCCTTCTTTATCCAGTTTCCAGCTGATACTCATTTGGGTTGTTTCCAAGATCTATCAGAAACTGAGCTGCTACAAACATGGGTATATGTATGTCACTGTGATATGAACCTTTTAATTTTTTGTGTAAAAATATCTAACAGGGGAGTAGCAGGGTCAAATGGGACCTCTAATCCTAGTTTTTTTGAGGAATCTCCACATTGATCTCAACAGTGGTTGCATTAGTCTACATTTCCACCTACAATGAAAACGGTTCCTTATTCCCCACAGTCTCATCAGTGTTTGTTGTTAGTTAATTTCATAATAACAGCCTTTCTTTGTGGAGTGAGATAAAATCTGTGTTGTTTTCAACTGCATCTCTGGAATGACTAGTGGTGAGTTTAGGAATAAATTCTTCACATGTTGGAGCTGAATTCCTAAGTGATCACTTTATTTATATATTTTACTTTTGTGGGGGTTTTTAGTTTTTTGAGACAGGGTCTGCCTTTGTAGTCCAGGCTGGTCCTGAGCTCAGCCTTGAACTAAGCAGTACTCCTGCCTCTGCCCCCCAAGTGTTGGGATTACAGGTGTGAGCCACCATGCCCTAAACTGTGGTATGAGGTGCTGATTGCTGGTAGATGTGAGTTTCTATGCCTAGCTTTGTTGTATGTGGTTACTGGGGATAGAACCTGCGACCTTGCACTTGCAAGGAGGCACCAGAATCACTGAGTTAAATCCCAAGCCTGTGGATTTGTTTTTAATAATAAAATTTAAGATACTGTAGGAAAGAATATAGTAATTTTTCTAAAAATAATCCCAGTGTGTGAAGAAATAATATACTCCATCGAGTTTGAAAATCAGATCTTTAGCATGAGGCATAGAGCTATTGGTATGGACTTATTATTACTTATTAGAATAGACTACAAAATTTAAAAATAACATTCAATACATATATGTAACAACTGTATCTATATAATAATGTGTGTACTGGGGAGATAGAGAAGAAGACTTAAAACTGATTCTGATAGCCCCTGCATGCACTGTGTGTCTCCCCATCTGGAGACTCAATTCAGCAACTATTGCTAATGGGAACATCTCATATTCCTCAGGAATCCTTAACTGAGAAGAAAAAAATGAGAGAAAACACCTTTATTGGTGTCAATGTAAAGGCACTACCCCTTTACATAATACAGTTCTTATGTCTCCTGGAGTATAAATTCATGTCATTTTTGCTGCAGTACAAGTAGTAGCAGTTAAGCTTTTACTTCGCTGTCTCCAAACCTCAAACCTCTAATTTAGTAATAAAAGCCCATAGTCATGTGCTCTTGAGACTGTCACACTACACACCCTCTCAAATACATGTCGTTCATATCAGTCCAAGTGAACATGTATTTGCATCATTACTATATGACAGGCTTAGTCATTAGTTTCTGAGAGACAAAAAAAATTAAACAGTGCTTGTCCAAAAATATTCTCTAATATAACAGAAGCAAGGAATAGGAAAGTAACTCTCAAGTAGATTATAATACTCTTCTAACAGCAAAAAATTCACATCTAGAGATCTAGGAAAGGTAAGGTCATGGGCCATGGGTCTGACTCCACAGATAAGGACAGGACAAAGATGTGGGAAGGTAAAATTTCTGAAAGACAGATCCCTGAGCAGAAAGAATCAAGAAAGTTCGAATCAGTTCTGAAAGTTAAAGTGATTGTTCTTTTTATTGATCAAATTAAATCAGGGAGATTATTATATATGAAAATCCCAAAGCAGCCATTTAAAAAGGTTTAATTTAGTCATTTTGAAATAGCTCTATCTTGGGCTCCAAACTGAATATACTTCTTTAAATCCATCCTGAAATGGAGCCATACGAATTCAGTTTGAGGAAGAGTTGAAGAACTGTATAGGTTAAAATTAACAAATGCTGATTGCCATTCTTCCAGGGAAATAACTCACAATTTCTAACAATGTGCTCCCCAGGTATGTCAGGTCATGTTGTTATGGCCTAACAATTCTTTTAACATAGAAAGTAGAATAGGAACACTTCTCAGAATCCAAAAAATCCACCCAGAGAGTTGGAGCTGGGGTTGATGGGAACACAGGATGAAGAGAAACACGTAGAGTTGGGCTGAAAATGTGTTGTCATATTTTCTACACTTCAATTGCTAATAAAAACTCTGTAATGATGGCAGAAGTCTTTTCTGGAAACACTTATGATATAGGTAATGACCCTTTCTGGGGAGATAAATCCAGTATGTAGCCTTGCTTAAGTAAGAGAAATTCTTATTGCCTCATTTGTCTACTAATAAGTGTGTCTTTAGAGGGTCCTTTAAATATTATTGATATGATGAGTAATAAAAGAAGACTGTTATTGCCTGAAAACACTGAATAACTTACCTTTGTTAAAGCACATCCACATTACCAGTGTGCGTGAAAGGTAGAGTCCAGTTTCCAGAGAGTCAGCTTAGACTACGAAGAAGAAAAATCATGTCCCTGATTGTTTAAAATTTGGAACAATTAATCAATATTAGGTCACTTCTTTTGTGTAATGATACCAGGCTCATAAATTAATTTAGTGTAATACAGATCTCTTTTACCCTTTCAGGGTAGTCCATCTTGATGTAGAACTTATTTGTTATTTGCTTAAATCCTAGTATAGGTATGTTGTGTGCTGGATATCTGGGAAACACCTGTGACCAATTCAAACAAGAACCTTGCTCTGATGTACAATTTCCATTCCAGCATGAATGGGTTTTATTTCCCCCTAAATTTTAAACTCTTATATTTTCATCTTCTGCACACTGGTGCTAGAGCAAAGCCTTGGATAAAGGTGTTTGATATATCTGTACTAAGGAGAATTTGAACTTTGGTGTCCACTGTCATATAATTAAATATGTCCTGATATGTCTCCTAACTTAGTGACTGAGGAGAGATAATCCTCAAATGCCATTCTGGTAAAACAACTAAACTCAGCTTCTTTTGCGTTTGTGACCATAGGACTATGTTTCAATAAATACTTAGTGAGCAAAGATGATGTTACTACCAGGGTGTCACTTTTAAGCTTGGTCACAAAATCCCCTCATGAAATCTCTTCAGTGGTGTTGGATATGGATGCCCCCAGAGTTGCCAGAAGCCAGCAGAGCCTTTGTTAGACAAAGTGCAAATGACACTGTAATAGTGTCCCTTTACATACCTGGAAATGCCTCAGAATGTTTATAGAAATGAAACATATACTTCTAATATTGCTATGCAATTAATTATTTTGCCTTATTTGTCACAGCAGCAAATGTATACAAATTAATAAATACCTTTAGACCTGTCAAAATTGTCTAAATAGCTTTAGGAAATTTAAGGATGTTTAGAGAATAAAATTTAAAAAAAGAAGTCTCCTGCCTTTTGGGTGATACATGCATACCCTCTATCTGCAGTCAGTAGATAACTGCTTTTGGCTAGAAAGCACTAAAACCCAAGAAATTATAGTTTTCACTCTCATTTAGATGTTTTATAGCCAAATAAGGGGTAGAACAGTAACTGATCACATGTATGATTCTTTTTTCAGGGAATTAAAAGTCAGGAAGAAGCTTAATCTTACTGAACCACTATAGACTCATAGTTGAAGTGAAAGTTTGTCCACATCTAATTGGGATAGATGTCAAAAGTTATCAACAACCCTATTTTATTTCTCTTTTTAACCTCCTTTTCTTCTTCTTCTACTAATATCCCTGAAAAGGGGGAATATACTTTAAAGTCTCTTTTACTTCATATCCAAAATACAAATAAATACATTTTAGTGGAAGTAAAGATAGAAATGATAGTAACACCCATACACACACTGACACTCTGTATTAGCTTTCCAGCATTCCTCAAGAGGCACTCTACTCAGAGAGGAGTATACTATAGTTTTTCTGTGTCATTTTGTGATTTCAGAGTAAGTAGATATGATTTCGCTAGAGTACTTGGACCAGAAAATAAATGACTCCTGCTCATCCTGTAGGTGCCAACTACGTTCAAGCATGAGGGGTTGCTGGCCTGCAGTGCCAACATACAGCACCTTCACAGGGAGGCCAAGGCCCCCACGCTCCAGCAGCACCAGACGGCGCTCCGATGAGGCGGGCTGCTTCTGGCAGGTGGTGGCACAGGAGGTAGTAAGTGAAAGCAGCTCAGCATAAATAGTTCCAGTGAAATACAAGAATAATATTCTGGCATCCCCAACTCATTTCTATCATTCATGACTCACAATAAACACATATTCTGATGGGCAAACGGCTGAACTATCCCCAAAGAAATAAAGATTCATTTCCAACCTCTAATGGAAACTCTCACTGATCTGGAAACCTCTTTTCCCTCAAGTTAAGCAAAGTTTGAACAGATAGGATTCTTTTCTCACTGACCTTGGAAATCTGTCCCAGGCTGTTGACCATTCTGGTCATCTTTTCTTGACCAGCTGCTGTCTTCCTATCAGGGGAGATTTGGAGCATTTCGTGGGTCAGAAGAAGGTAATGCGTTCTGGGTCATTTCTAATCCATGGAAAGCCCAGGTGTACAAGACTGAATGAGCCAACAAAAGAGACAGTAAGACACAGAGACAAAGACAGCATTCAAAAATGGACTAAGATCCTAACATATATGTAGACAAGTAACAAATCAAAAGTGTACTATATCTATAGGAATTAAATTTATTGTATGGTTGAAATTTCCAGATTTTTATTTTTGGAAGATTGAGATGAAAATTTACAGAGGTCCTTGTCACTTTTTAAATACTTCACGTTAAAACTGCAAAACTTGATAGATAACAAGAGTTGATTATATCATACTCTCTAATTTTATACAGGTTTAAGAATGCACAGACAGGGCCGGGGATTTAGCACAGTGGTTCTGGTGGCTGTCTTGCAAGTGCTAGGATCCGGGTTAGATCTCTAGTTAACCACATACAATACTGGGCATGGAGATTCACGCCCAGCAGCAATCAGTACCACACACCACAGTGCCAGGCATGGTGGCTCACACCTGTAAGCCCAGCACTCGGGAGGCAAAGGCAGGAGGATTGCCATGAGGTGAGTCTGAGGCTGAGCTCAGGGCCAGCCTGAACTACAAAGTGAGACCCTGTTTCAAAAAAAAGAATGCTCACACAAAAATAACATATCTAGTAAATACTAAACTTAACAAGGCCTTATCAGCCAGTAACCATATTTAAAATTCCATTTATGTTATTTCATTATTCACAAGTGTCCCTATTTTTACAGATAGAATTGCAGACAGGATACATAGTGATCACATCTCTTTGGAAATGAAAACCAACAACTATAAAACAAAAAGAAAAGTAAAGTCTTTGTGAGTTACTAATCATGACCTGTAGGAATTGCTGGGAATGGAATTATTTTATAATTTACATCCACACCAGACTATGCTACTGGAATGCACATTGACTCTGACACAAATTGCATGGACTAGAAAAGCTTGCTTCTGAAAGTTGACCCATTTGCTGCAAAACTTACTAGATTTGATCAGGTGTACAGACTCCAAAGCGATAAGTAGTAGAAACATCAGAGGTTTTAAACTTCTTGTCATTTAATAGGTCAGAATTTCAAGTCTGATTAAATTTTGTACTCCCCTGTTACCTGATTTCTGTGCAGCTTACACTAATTGCTTAGGACCTTGCTAATTGGGATGAGTAGCCACACAATTTGTCATGAGGTTTGTTTTTCTTAATATTTCACCACTTAGTATTCAATGTTTATAAAGTATCAGAAAGTCTGATTAATGCTTATAATAATGTCAACACAAAGTTTCTATATTTTAACGTTCCAAGGTCATCCCTGACCCTTCAATGTTTAAAAAGTCATTTGAGACTATTCCTAAATTCTGTATGTAATTATAACTTGGCTAAAGAAGTTTCCTCCACAGGGATTGCTGGTAAATTACTCTTTCTTGGCATTCTTTTTGCCTAGGAAATGAGGGAAGCTAAAGTAATTCTTCTTTCAAATTGGGGTACCCCTTGAGGTGGCAAAATATTAATAATGCAGGCACTGAAATCATGGGAGGGGAAAATTATTAGTGAGGAATGTTAGCCTGACGAGGTTGGAAAATATATTTCCATGGAAGTCTACAACAGAAATTGGATCCTAAAAAGTTCTAAGGTTCAGCTGGGGAGTTAGCTCACTGGTTCTGGTGCCTGTCTTGCAAGTGCAAGGACCCAGGTTCATCCCTGGTAATCACATACCATACTAGGCATGGAGACTCACGCCCAGCAGCAACCAGTACCACACACCACAGTGCCAGGCATGGTGGCTCACACCTGTAATCCCAGCACTCGGGAGGCAGAGGCAGGAGGATTACTGTGATGTGAGTTTGAGGCTGAGCTCAGGGCCAGCCTGGACCACAAAGTGAGACCCTGTATCAAAAAAACCTAAAAAAAAAAAAAAATAGTTCCAAGGTTCTATGGTTATATCTCTCACATGTAGAAGAAGACCATCCTCTGTCATTCCTGCATTCTAGAAACAGACTCAAAACCCCAACTCTAGGACATTTATGGTATCCACTCTCTGGTAGTCCTTTTGGAAAAATAGAAGAATGATAAGTGTAAGAACTACCTAGGAAAGGAATGAAATATTAGTGCACATTAGACATTGATTTAGTACTTCTAAAATGTCTTTAGATGCCTGGTAATTTACAGGCAAGATCCCACTTAGAACTGACGGTACTGTAATACAAGTGCTCTTAATCTCTCTTTTAATAAACAAAAAACTGAGGCAAAAATATTATCTAACTTGTTTGAAGTCACAAGTGGCAGAGTCAGAATTAAAATCTACATAGAATAGATGCTATAGGTGACCTCACTGTATCATCTTAGGCTGATGATCACTGACTGAACTTCCAATCTCCTACTACCAGCACCTGCACTTTTTTTTGCCTGACACTTTCCCTTATATTTATTGCACACTTGGGGATTTGCTCCTCTTAGCAGCAGCTTTTATCCAATGCCTGACTTGAACTGATATTCAAATATTCCAGTTCTCTATTTCCTTTAGAAAATATCAATCTAAAATGAAAACAGAATGAGGCTCTCAGAAGAGTTTATTTGGCAAAGAATAAAAAGAAATTGTAAAATAGGACATATGTACCATATTCAGGGATCAAAGTCATATCCAGGTGGCAAAAGAGGACCAAGAGTTCAAATTAGAATGAAAAAAGTTACTTAAATTCTTCAGAAACAATTATTCTTTCCTTGAAGAATCTTTAACAAGGTAGTTCTGTCCAGGATGAAAAGATAAATTTGGCTTTAAATCTTTGCAGATGGTTTTTTTTGTGAATGGTTGTAGCCACTTTTATATAACGTTGTGGTGTTTTCAGTGTCTTTTGTGATAATTCTTGTTATTAAGCAACTATGTGTACACCTTCCCACTCCTTTTTTAATGGCCTCTTGAGTATTTTATTTCTGAGAAACTTAGCAAAGATGAACTTAGCTCAGAGAGTTCTTAGATCCAGTTCTAGTTTTCATTAATGGCAACTTACTAACACATCCTTCATTGGCCACATCTTCTAACTAGACTCACATTCTGACTTCCTTACCCAGGTTCCATGGAATTACCTTGTAAATATCTTCCTTGTATAAGGACTGCTTCAGAGTTACCAAAATGAGACAAATGCTCTGATTCTGAATCTTTATTCTATCACACTTTCAAACTGGAATTATGATGATTTAGAAGAGAAATACCCAAGAAACAACATAATGTTACTAATGAATACAATTGGGCACTTGATATATTTACCAGTATTGTTCATGGGACAGCAAGATCTCTATTGCAGAACCTTCATCTTTTACATGTTCTGCATCCCTGCATTGAGGCACAATAGCAATATAGGAACTGAAGCATTGACATTCATTTTATTTTTTAAATTGATTAACAACACCACAATGAGAGGAAAAGAGCCTCTGAGATACTGCCTATCTTTATCAGATTACTCATTACATCCAGGAGTGAGAAGACCACCCTTTTTTCTTAAGGGAGTAAGTAGTTAGCTGTTTCTGTTAGGACCTTTGGAGTAGAAACTCATAAGTATTTGGTAGAACTGAGTGTAAAGTAGAAACTGGGATTAAGCAAAGACAAATGATGTGATTTGGATCCTATTTGTTCCCCAAAGGCCTGTGTGTAGAAAGTCTTTTCTCCAGTGCTCCTACGAGTTAGTGGGAAGGTTTGAGGTCATTGAAGGCCAGTTGTTTCTTTTCTTTTTCTTCCTAGACATCAAGTGAGCTGGTTTGCTCAGCCAGATAATGTTTACCATTGCCCTCAGGCAGCCCCACTGAAAGCCCAAGAGCAATGTGTCAATCTGATCACTGATTGGAACTTCCAAAACTATGAGACAAAATAAACCTTTTCATGAATGGATTATCTCAGATATTTGTCATGGTAAAAAGCTGACTAACATAACACAAGATTTGAGAATAGGAGAAAGACATTAAAATACTGGCAGAACTCTGCTCAAATGAAGAGTTTAATTCACGCAAAATTTAGGGAGAGCTCCACAAGTTCAATTGTGCCTTGACTGTGCTCTGAATTATGGTTAGCCTTGAAGATGTGGGGATGGACACTACACAAGCTCTGGCTCTTGGAATTCATATTCATCAGCAGTGATAAATTTACATCAATGTTGATGATATACTTTGAGATATGAGGTGTTAAAGTGCTAAGTTATTGATGGGGGGAAGCATTCTGAGGGATTCGGGGGTCAGGGAAGGACTGGGAAACATCAGAAAGTGGCAGTTGAGCTGGATTTTGAAAGACTAAAATGAATTTATCAGCAGAAAAAGGTGGAACAGTGTAGGTGGCTTTGAGAAAAAAGGTTTGAAGCCAGAATTTTGGTTCTAGGCAGGAAAAATTATCTTCCTGTAAAATGAAGATAGGGAAATAAAGTTATAAAATGTTAAAAATATAACATTCCCACCTTGAACATTGGGGGAACAATAATAATAAATACTGCATAATGTTTACTCTTTACTAGACATTGTTGTATATATTTTACATGTAAGAATGCATTGCCTTTTTTCAAAACTTCAAATAAATGCTAGTATGATACTACTATAGATGGAATTTAGCTACAGAAAGGTTAACAAAATTGCTCAGTTACCTAGCTTCTAAGTAAATAAAATAATCTCATTCTTAATCTGTGTTCTTAATTAGCATGAATGTTTAAACGTAATGGGAAAGTAAAAACTACAAAACTACCTGTAGAAACTTAAAATAGATAATAAAGTGAATAATGGTTTTATAAAATTTCTTACTCATATATGGTTCATATACTGCTACGACCTTGAAGTCATGTCAACCACCTAAAAGTAGTTCAGCATGTTTGATATTTGAATTTGGAGAAAAACTAAAGTTCTCAGTAGCTCTGCAACACACCAACTCAGGAAACTGGTTCCAAATGCTTCACTTCTAAGGACATTCATTCATCATCTATCACACTAGGATGATGTTGGGAACTGTGGACAACTTACTCAGATTTAGGACCTGCTTGAATTTATGGATGTCTGCCCTGACCTGCGGGATCAACTACTGGGATTACTGTGGGACTGTCCTGTTTTATGCATGTTAGGATTATGAGTGTGAAGGTTTGGGACCAAATAAAGCTGTATCAAGCTCAGGTTATGGTATCTTCTGCTCCCACTTCTGCTTCTGCAGTATTTGGTCTTTGGCTGCCGTTGCTCAGAATAGGAAGAATTGAGCCTGGGCTCAGCCTTTTTCTCAAGATTCAGACTTTGTTGTTTGTTGGTTGTTAATCCTTTTGCTATGAGACTCACAGGGGATTAGAGTTCACCAAGAGAGTTCTGGCTCTGTCCTCTTCCCTGGACTCCCACAGGATGACAGTAACCTGCATACCTACTAGGAATGTTTTGAGAATTAAATGTGATTATATGCCAGACTTAGAAGACAGGATTGCAGTTAGGGACCAGGAAACGAAAGATTTCTTAAAAATAATAAAGGATTATTAGAAATCAATTCAGCAGCTGCTAGATGATGCAAAGAAGACTAAAATAGGACTTTTGGTGGTCAATGAAGAAACAGGAGATAGTGCAAAACCATTGTTCACAGATATAATAGCAGAAAACTTTCAAGCAGGAGAAAAGAATTTGACATACCAACAAGGGAAGCATACAGGACTCCAATTAGCCATGATCAAGAAAAATTCACATGTAGGCATAAAATAGTCAAGAGTCCAGAAACCTAACAGAGGAACCAAATATTGAGAGCAGTTAAAGAAACAGATCATATACAAAGGAAAACTTTTCAGAATTACAGCAGGATTTTCAATACAAATACTCAAGTCAAGGAGAGCCTGGAGTGAAGTATTTCAGACCCTAAAATACAACCTCCAACCTAGATTGATGTATACTACAAAACTTTCTTTCAAATTTGATGGAAAATAAGTTACTCTTACAATAAAAAACACCTGAGAAACTTCCTGGAAATCAAACCAACACATCAAAAAAGTTGTAAGCAACACCATAGAAAAAGACATTGACTATCACAATGCTATGAAGCCTAACAGAATAAAGCCATTAAGCAAGGCAAGACATTAAATAGAAGGAAGGACATACAAAATAATAATAATAATAATAATAATAATAATAATAAAGCAAACAACAGGAAAATATTATGACAAGGATAAGTCAACATATACCAGTTATAATCATCAATGTTAATGGCCTCAACTCACCAATTAAAAGAAATAGACTGGCAGAATTGGTTAACAAGCAAGATCCAACAATATGCTATATTCAAGAAACAACTCAAAAACAAATTCTTGGACTGAAAATAAATGGACAGAAAATAATTATCCATGTAACAGAAAACTGGAAAAAGGAAGAGTGGCTATTTTATTTGAAAACAAAGTAGATTTCAATCCAAAACTATATTAAAAGACAAAGAAAGTTACTACATCTTTGTACAGGGAATAATCCCAGAGGAAAAGATTGTACTCATAAATATGTAAGCATCAAATGCTACCTGATCCAACCATAAAAGCCAATATTAATGGACATGAAAAGCCAAGTCAGCACTCACACCATAGTAGTAGAGAATCTCAATACCTCACTGTCCTCAGCTTTTCCTCTCCCTTTAATTTTGCAGAAGAAATTAGACAGTTTCTACAATTAAATGATAATGCCAGTATACCATAAAAGAATGTATACATCACAGTGAAATCAGTACTACAAGCCAAATTCATAGCATTAAATGCCAATACTAGGAAAACAAAGTGAGTTCAAATAAAAAACCTAATGCTGAACCTCAAATTACTTGAAAAAGAGGAGCAAGGTATACCCAAAGCTCATAAAAGGG
This sequence comes from Petromus typicus, assembly GCA_004026965.1. NCBI lineage: Eukaryota > Metazoa > Chordata > Mammalia > Rodentia > Petromuridae > Petromus > Petromus typicus. Next base: position 28,787 of record PVIR01005673.1, on the reverse strand, counting down.
AGTAGATTATAAGGATCAGAGCAGAAATTAATGCAATGGAGACTAAGAGAATAATAAAAATATTAATAAATCAAAGAGTTGTTCTTTGAAAGAATAAGAAAAATCATAAAACCCTTATCCAACCTTATCAAAAAAGGAAAGAAAAGGCTCAATTCCATGCAATTAGAAGGAAAATGGTGAAACCAAACATCTCCAGCAAAAACACAGAGGATAATCAACATCTACTTTGAGAACCTGAACTCCAATAAAGAAGACAGAAGAAATAGACAGATTCCTAAGCACATATGAACTATCAAAGTTGAGTGAAGAAGATATGAAAATTTTAAATGCCCTAATATCATTAAGGAAATTGAAAATGCAATTAAAAACCTACCAACAAAGTCCTGGTTCTGATGGCTTCACTGCTGAATTCTGCAAGAAATTTAGGGAAGAGCTAAAACCATTTCTAAAACTTCTTAATGAAATTGAAAGTGACACAATACTCCCAAATTCATTCCTCAGTGCAGCCATTACTCTGATTCCAAAAGCAGAGAAGACCCAACCAAAAGAGAGAAGGTGCAGGCCAATCTCCCTAGTGGATATAGATCAAAAGATCCTCAGTAAGATACTGGCAAAGAGAATACAGAGGTCCATCAAGAAAATCACACACCATGACCAAGTTGGATTCATCCAAGGGATATAAGAATGATTCAACATATGTAAATCAATAAATGTAATGCACAATATTAATAGTCAGGAAGAAAAACCATGTAGTTATCTCAATAGATGCAGAAAACATATGTAACAAAATCCAACCTGCAGTCATCATTAAAACCCTATAAAAAATTGGAATAGATAGTTTTTATTTCAACCTGATAAAAGCTATTTATGAAAAACCAACAGCCAGCATCAAACTAAATGATAAAAACAGAAACCTTTCATGTAAAGATCAGGAACAAGACAAGGATTTCCACTATCAACACTCCTATTCAATATAGTTCTGAAAATATTAACCACAAAAATTATACAAGAAAAAGAAATTAAATGGAAAAAGATAGGAAAGGAAGAAGTTAAGCTATCACTATTTGCAGGTAACATGTTACTTTAAATAGAAGATCCAAAAGACTCAGCCAGAAGACTGCTTTGGCTGAATCATTAGATTCAGTACAGCAGCGCAGTACAAGCTAAGCGGTCAAAGATCAAAACCCTTCCTACACACAAGTAATAAACTCACTGAGAGAGAAATTGGGGAAGCAATTCCTTACATATAATAGATTCAAAGAATGTAATATTTAGGAATACATCTAACAGAGGAGGTAAAAGACTTCTCTGAAAACTATAGCACTCAGAAAGAGATCAAAGGATATCAGAAAATGGAAAGATATCTCTTGTTTCTGGGTAGGAAGAACCAATATTGTCAATTTGGCTGTACTTTCAAAACTGCTTTATAAATTTAATGCAATCCTGATTGAAATCCCAGCAGCATATTTCACAGATTTAGAGAAAATAATCCAAAAAGTCTTTAGAATTGGAACAGAGCAAGAAAAGCAAAAGTAATTCTAGACAACAACGACATGACAGAGGGTATCACAATCCCCAATTTGAAACTATACTACAAAGCCATTGTGATTTTTTTTAAAAAGCATCATACTGACAAAGAAATGGACCCAAGGAACAGATTAGAAGATATAGAAACAACTCAAGATACACAAAACCATATCATCTTTGATAAAGGTGTCAAACACCATCAATGAAGGAAAGATAGCCTCTAAGAAATGGTGCTGGAGAAAACTCAGTTTTAACCTGCCGAAGGCTAAAGCTAGACCTATATTGTTCACCATGGACTAAACTAAAATCAAAGTGAATTAAAGATCCAAATATTAAAATAGAAACACTACACCTGTTTGAAAAATAAGTTAAAACTCTTGGAGACATTAACATATGGAAAGGCTTTATGAACAAAACCTAAGTAGCATGGAAATAATCACAAAGAATCAACTGCTGGGATCTCATCTTATTAGTGTATGTGCTGCCGAAGCGAGCACTGGGATCTCATCTTATTAAAAGGCTTCTGCACAGCAAGAGAAACCACCAGCAGAGTGAAAAGAATGTGGGAAAAAATTTACCAGCTCTTCCTCAGACAAAGATCTACTATCTAATACATAAAGAACTTAAAGAAAATCAGAGTCCTCAAATTTAAAGACCCAGTTCAAAAGTGGACATGTGAAATGAATAGATATTTTTCAGATGATGAAGTAAAAGCATCAAAGAAACATTTAAAAAAAAATGTTCAGCATCACCAGTCATTTGAGAGATGCAGATAAAACCAACACTAGGTTCCCCTTGACTCCAGAAAGAATGACACTGTCAAGAAATCTACCAATAACAAATTCTGGTGGGGCTGTAGAAATAAAGGAATCTTTCCCACTATTGGTGGAACTATAGACTGATGCAAGCACTACAGAAATTAATGTGGAGATTCCTCAAGAAAATAGGATTGGAGGTCTCATTTGACCTTACTATTTCCCTGCTGGTTACATGCACTAAACAGTTAAAAGGATCATACCACAGTGACATATATGCACCCATATTTATAATATTTGTTAAAAAAACATGCGTGACATTTGTGTACCCATGTTTGTAATAGCTAAATCTTGGAAACATCCCAAATGTCCATCAACTAAAGACTGGATAAAATGAGGATTTTGTATAAAATAGAATACTTCTCAGCCCTAAAAAATGATAATTCAGAGACACAACTAAGTGGATGCATATTGAGGCTATGCTCATAAGTGAAATAAATAGGACACAGTTATGTAAATATTGTATCATTTCTCTAGTGTGAGAAACCAAAGGTGTAAATGGGATGCAAAATGCACCTACAATGGAATAGAAAATGATCAAAGGAAAAAAGGAACTGGGTGATGGGAAAACAAGGAAAGGAAAGAAAAAACTTGAGGGTAAAAAAGGAAAAAACTGAAACAAAGCTTATGTATATAGAGTACAGAGGTTGTGGGTGGTGCAAGGGAATGAATAAAGATAATCAAGATATATCATGTACAGATACAAATTTTCAATGAGATATGTTGTCAAAATGTATTTCTAAAATGTACCAATAAACTCAATTTATTAAAAAAACAAAAAGACAATATTCCTTTTTTTACTTGAATTCTTTATTGGTACATTTTATATGCACATCATGATTGCACTCAATATTGAGAATTTCTACTAGTATATGACATGACTTAATTCTCATTTTTTTCCCAGTCCTCTACCCCAACCTACAATCCCCTGCCTCCTACATACATATGCTTTGGACTGTTAATCCCTGATCTCAGACTACCAATTTCTACGCTCTGAAAACAATGTGTATTTTGTGTTTACAGCAGTCCAAGTTGGTGGAGACAACAAGTGACATATCCTGAGTACACACCACATTCTCAAAGCACTCCTGCACTTAGCCTTACAGATCTCTCAGTTGCCTGCTCCTACTCTTTATCCTTTGTAATAAACCATAATCATGAATTCTTGAGTTTTGTGATTATTCTAACCGAACTGTCAAGCCTAAGGGCATCTGGAAATGTCCAAATTCATAACCCATTATTTTGAACTGTGAATGCCCTGGGACACTGTGGGATATATATATTTAGTTTCTGCTCTTGGTTTCTGAGATGAGGTTTCTAAACTCTGGAAATGGGATTTTAGGAGACTCTTGTTGCAATATTTTTATTTTATTTTTTATTTATTTAAATTTTTTTGGTCTTTGACTCTACCTCTGAAATTGTGATCCTAAGACCTTTATAATTTCCTGCACACTAGAAATGTCTGATTCAAAGCCCCTAAATCCCTTAAAATGTCCTAAATGTATAGTAATATTATTTGTTCTACAGAAGTGGCTCTTTGTGGGTTCCTTAGGATATGGGCTGGTTTCCAGGACAGCCAATTTATGCCTATATAGTAAAGTTATTATTAAACTCCACAAGCGCAGAGTTCAGAATTTCTAGATTTCTGAAAACTTGGAAGAGCTAAAAGAGTAATAACATTCCCAGAAAGGACATGGAGGCTCAATATCCCATTCTTTGTACTTTGTCCTATGCATCTCTTCCATCTGACTATTCAAAAGTATGCTTTGTAATAAAACCATAAATGTCAGTGTTTTCCTGAGTTCTCAGCCATTTTAGCAAATGAACTGACTTTGAGGAGGAAGTCACAGAAACCTGAAATTTGGAATGGATTGGTTCTTTAGGGTCCTACAATACTCCAGATAGATTGTGTTAAATGAGTTTAACTGTAACAGAAATACTTGTGTCTGTTAAAGAATTGAAGGAAAAAACAAATACACAAATATACACACACATATATACTCATACATTTACTTTTTCTTTTTGAGACAGAGTGGTTCTTTATAGTTTAGACTGGCCCCGAACTTATTATGTAGCCCAGGTCAGCTTGAAACTCACAGTAATCCTGCCTCTGCCTCCCAAGTGTTGGAATTACAGGTGTGAGTCGCCATACCTGGTAGTGAGGTATGTGGTTATTTGAACTCAGGACCTTGTGATTGCCAAGTAGTTCAGAACCACTGAGCTAAATCCTCAGCCCACTCATTCACTTTTGATAACCAGAAGTGGTATGTTCTAGCTTTATACAATGTTAGATGGTTATAAGAAAAAGTGCTTATTTTTCTAAAGCCCTAGAATTGCCAGTGTCCAAAATGAGGGGAGTCGTGTAGGAACTTTCCATTTTACCTGTGAAAATGCCCTAACTCTGGGTAGTTGATATCAAAACTACATTGCAGTGATCAAGTTAAAAAGAAAGTAGGAAATTACCAGAAGTAAGACATTATACCCCACTAGGAAAATTGTAGAAATGAAGCAACATTTTCTATATCCTAAAAGTAAAAAGAGAGATGAGATGTTTTGCAACACGATTGCTCCTCCTGAAAACTTTTTTACTTTACCTTGGGGTCAGCTGGTCACTCATTCATATCCATTTGCATAATTCATGATACAGTTATTGCCCATGGATGGCCTTGCAGGCACTTTAGGTTCTGGATGAGTTAAACCATGAAAGAAATGTGATTTTTGTCCACAGAATTGTACTACACAACAGAACTCTCTTGTCTATCTTCTTTCACCTCAGTTCCAAGTGCTATCAGTTCTACAGGAACATTCTGGATGCCTATGGAACACTCCTGGGTTTTCCTAAATGCTTTTATCCAATCATTCATTCATTAGGCACATATGCATTGGCAACCTACTGAGTGCCCAGCAACTGGGCAACAGATAATTAAAAGAAAACCATATATTTGGTCTCAGGAGTATTTGGAAGCTCTATTTATTAGCTCTATGACCTTCAACAAATCATTTGACCTTTCAGTAAAATGAGGAGATTGGACTACATAGCATTATTGGGATTATAAAAGTCCTGCCCAACTCTAAATACTATTGATCCCTTGAGTCAGTATGTGTTTCCTGGGAGACTAGAGCATGAGCCCTCTTCTTCCCTGTTTGCCAATTCTCTGGAGAGTCTTCCCTCAGCTCATTCTCAGGCCCCCTCCTAGTTCCATAAATCTGCATATGGAAAGACCAGACAGCTGTAGCTCTCAACAGCTTTGGTTTTCATCGCTGCCTGTGTCATCCTGCCTGCTGAAGCTGCTTTTCAAAGGGTCCAAGCCTCCTTTAAACAATTCTAAATATTTTTGAAGATACAAACCAGAATATAATAAGCCTACAAGTAGAGAAAACTGTAGAGTTTTCTATAGGTGCTTAAATGAGCAGGAGGACTTCTCTGTGGGAGTGATTTTTGTGATGTCAGGAGACCAGAAAAACAAGGGAGAAACTAGGAGAATATAGCAAGGTAAAAGAAGCACTGACTAGGAGGAACATCACGAAAGGATACAAGATAAAAGAAAGAAAGCCGTCTTCAGAGAGGACATCCTGTGGGCAGCACCTTAAGCCAAGTGAACTATCTATATACACTTAAATTTCTTCACAAGACCACAAACAAGCCACTGCAGTGTAAGAGATGACACTGAATGTGTGAAACCAGCAATGCTTGTGCAACAGGGATAATTTCTGATCTCTCTAAATAAGTCAAAAATAAGAAACAGACATTCCCACACTCACTCCTGGGCAATCCTGTGATGTCTTTTCCGCTAATCTTGCTTCCATAAGAAAGTAGATTATCTCACTAATTCAGAGATAGTGAATTACACTGTGACCACACAGCTAAGTCCAGCACCAGATATTTTTTTTTAATTCCAACAGAATAGAAACAGTACAATACAGGAATACAGTAATGCAATGCTTATTTGTACTTCAAATTTTAAAGCTCCTAATTCAGATTTGAAAATTATCTTTGTTGTGATCTTAAGGAAACAGTGCCAATAACTCCTCGGGCAACTTTTATACAATCATTTTGAATAAATGGCACTTCCCTCTTCAGTGGTGAAATTGAGACTTCACCAAACATTGGCATTTTGAATGTTTAACCACAATATATTTTGAAATCTCTCGCCTGCTTTTTAACTGATCCTGGATTTTTAGTTGATTTGGTTTACCTTGTTATCTAAAGGACTTATTTCCAAAGAGCATAGGACTTGACTAAAGAAAAGGTTCCCTTAGAAAAAGAAAAGATGTAAAGCTGTATCAAAAGTACAGCATGTATAGCCTTTAAGAATTAATAAATTGAAGGCCAGGGATTTAGCTCAGTGGTTCTGGCACCTGCCTGGCTCATGCAAGGTACAAAATTTGATCCCTAGTACAAAAAAATAACCAAAAAGAAAGAGAAAAAGACAGAAAGTTAACATGTGCAAACTTCATTCACAGGAAAATAAAAATGTAGTCAATCACCTCTATCCTTCACTTGTTTAACAGTGGTTCTCCCAAAACTTAGATTCCTGAAGATTTTAGGCTGCACATTTTCTGTCATCATTTTACTAATCAATATCCTGTGGAACAGAAGACAAAAGACAATAGAAATAGTGTCATGTTGGGAATCTAGAGGACTAGATTTTAGTCTCTGCTCAAAACCTATATAGCCTTGGGCCTTCCTTGTTATTTAAGAGAAGGAGAATGGGAGAAAGAAAAGGCAGGAAGAGGAAAAATGAGCAAGGAAATATATCAGTGTTGGAGTGAGAGACAAATAGTATGGAGGGAAGCAGTTTATGCAATATAAAGTGTCATAGAAACAGTATTTTTCATAGGAAAGGTACTTTAGAAGCTGGGAAAGCCCTTTACATATTGAAAATAATCCAAGAAACAAGCTGTGTTATCTAAGAGACTTTATACAAGCATCATATTGAGATAAGTAGTGGACTATGCACCCAGCACGTCTACAGTCTGCTAGTGTGGAGTGGCAGTGGTTTTCTAGCCATTTATCTCAGTTACCCGAAGAATGTGTCTTTTTTATTAGTACCTTTCAATAATTACAGACTTACAGACCCAAGTTTCCCCTGGATGCATTTCTCCTGTAGTCGGAATGTCTGCCCAGGTTAGAATACCAGCCAGCCATAGGAGAAATACAGTCCTGTTCCCAGCAGTCCCTGAATTGAAATAGTATGTGGTGGGTGTGTATGGATTCTCTCACTGCACATCAAAGCTGTTAGTTCTGGTTTGGTGTTCAATAAAGAGCATAGAAATCAGGACATAGAGCCTCTCAATAAAGAGGAACTAATGGAAGTAATTAGAAGAGAACACCTGTCAGTGAGAAATTGCACCTCTACCCGGCCACAGCCATCCAGGGCTCCCGATTGTTATTCACGACAATGGAGAGCCCCTGAACTACGAGTGGAAGCAACAATGGACGACAATAAAACCCGCAAATGAGTTTTCGCACTATCTAATAAAATTCTATGACTTTGTCAATCTGTGTTGACACAGACATACACAGGACTAGAAGATAAAATGTTGTAAAGGGAAGCTAATTGTTTCCTTGGGTTTACATGGTTGTCTTTTATTTTATGGTTCTAGGAACAAATTCTGGCTTTCTTATAAATTATTGTGAGGATAGTGGTCAATTCTGAATTCCTAGCAGCCAAAAAAAATCATATAACCTCAAATATTTCACATGGTGCTATCAATGGATGGAAAAGGGAAAGGCTCAAAAGCATGGATCCGATCTAAGCAGAAAGTGGATTGCCCCTGCTGGATCATGATACATATTCACACCAAAAGGTTAAGTAGTTTAAAGCAAAGGATACAACCATGTAGACTCTTTTTTTTTTTTTTTGAGACAGGGTCTCACTTTTGTGGTTCAGACTGGCCCTGAGCTCAGCCTCCAACTCACATCACAGCAATCCTCCTGCCTCTGCCTCACGAGTGCTGGGATTACAGGTGTGAGCCACCACACCCAGCACTGTGGTATGTGGTACTGGTTGCTGCTGGGCGTGAGTCTCCACACCAGTATGGTATGTGGTTACCGGTGAATCGAACCCGGGCCCTTGCGCTTGCAAGACAGGTGCCGGAACCACTAAGCTAACTCCCTGGTCCTGTAGACTCTTCTTTTAGAGGTGCTTTCCTCTGTTCTATAGAATGTGAACACTCTGAAATTATCTTCAGAAAATATAATTTCTGAAGTGTAAAAATTAAAAAATAACACAAGAAATCACTGTATAACTAGAAAAGGGAAGCGGAGAGGGGACACGAGAATTCACAAAAGAAGACTGCTTTGTTATAGATGCACCTCATGTTTATCTGACTGTGCGCACTCAGCATGAAACACAGACACTGAATAAACAAATATCTGTGATGAGGAAGAAGAAAAAGAGGGAAAAGTTATATGACCATTATGTAACTTTTCAAATTGGTTAGTTCACTACTCTTTAGGCTAGAAGAGGGTAAAAATTTTTTTTTCCTCATTTTCTTTTTAATTCTGGTAGATAAACTTTGACAAAAATACATTTCTACTGTATGCTATTTAGTTACTGAGTATATAAAAGAGAATTATTATAATGTCTGGGACATATGAAGGGTAATTAATGACAGTCTCCTGATACTCACTAAGGAGTTAAGAAGTAGAACATCGTCACGACCTGCGACCTTGTCTGCATGTCCTTTCAGGGTCTCACCATTTTTTCTGCCATCTCTGAAAAACACACTGTCTTAGAGGTTAAGTTTCCATTTTCATGATTCTCCTTATAGTTTTACCATGTATATTGTTCGGTTTTGTAGTTCCTTGAACTTTATATGATAGTGACAGTCTTGTCTGGATATTTTGGCAATCTGCATTATTTTTCCTCCCTGGAGATGACTAAGATCTTCCATATCCCCTAATAGCTGTGATCCGTTCATCTTCAATGCAGTATAGTATTCCATTCAAGAATCCCTCCAATAATTCTTTTTTTTCAATTTAAATCTTTATTGGTACATTATGAATACATATAATTATCACATTCAACATTGAGAGTTTGTACCTGAATATGACATGACTTGATTCTTATTTTTCCCATTTTCTCCCTCCCTGAAACCCCCACGCCCGATATACATAATCTTTGTTTCCTTTTTTCTTTATTACTGTCACATTATTTTTCCCCTGTTAAAAGGTAAAAATTTAATAAACATTTTTAAATGCTTCTAGAAGAAATTAGTATAAACAGCATATCAAATTTTTGTCCTCTTAATTAGAAAAACCTGTAAGTTATTTTTAACATAGACTGAAAATGTAAAGCAAATCAATAACTCTCTTAAATGTTTGTCATTGAAAAATTTCCTGAGTATAGGCACATACAGTACAGTTACCTAGTACATTAAAGGTGAGAAAAAATAGTATCCTTAGGCCCAATGACCTAGTAATGTCTCTGTATTGGCTTTGTGTTCCTATTATGAAGTATCTGAGATAAGTAGCCTTATAAGGAAAAGAGGTTTATTTAGTTCACAGTTCAGGAGATTCAAGTCCAACACTGAGCACCTCCATGATGTGGTCTCTGGTGAGCACAGCATATCACCATGGAAGTACATGCAGGAGAAATGATCACATCTTGTACTTGAGTAGAGAGAAATGACAAGTGAAGTCCCCAAATCCCTTTCAGTGGCACCTCCCTAATGACCTAAGGATCCTCCACCAAACCCCACTTCTCAAAAGTTTCCTCACCTGCCAATCACACCACCATGGAGACCAAGTCTTTAACACACGGGCCTTTAGGGAGACATTCAACATCAAAACCAAAATAGTCTCCCATGTATTATATTATTCCCACATTATGTATGGCAGTGTTCTTCATTGATCTGTGCTCTATTTCTCGGAGATAGTAATTAAGGCTTACTAAGTTTGCTTCTTGTGTGTTTCATAAAGTAATGTTGAGTTAAAGCTGGTAACACATTTTAGATTGTTAGAAATGGATTAGCATAATAATTATTTTAGAAATGGTAGTTGAAAAAACACCAAGAGAAAATAACACTGAACATCATAGTATCTGAGAATCTGACTTCACAGGGACTTAAACCTTATTACCATCAATTTTCAACCATTCTATCCAATGGAGCCATAGTTCACAAATAAATATAAATCAAATGTGGAATCTAGAATTACTTCCAATCACATATTCTCTTCTTTTGACGAAATATATTCAAAATCAAAGTAGAAATTTATGGGTAGTTTTTTTTTTAACTACATAGATCCTAAGTTCTCGAATAAATTAAATATGTTGTAGGATACAAAGATATTTTGTGTAAGGTTTCACAGAAGATTCTAAAAAAATGATAATTAGGATAACAAAAACATATAATAAATTATCCTAAATAAAAATAAATATGATTACATTATACCAAGACACAAATGTATATGACATATTGATTTGCATTGTGATTGGAATTCACAAAAGTTGAAATCTGGGAAATTCATACACAGATTCTCATTAAGGAGGTTAAGTGATGAAAGTTTCTTGGAATAAAAGAGCTGTCGGAGTTTCCCAGCCAAATTACCAGACAATGAATTGTCCACTGAACCAAAGAGGGAAGGTAAGCCTCTTGATTTCAGTTCCACAAGCCTCCTGAGGATCACTCTTTGTAGCTTCCTTTTGCATTTTTCTGGACGGGCCAATGAGTGCTGATTTATGTAGAAAGGGAGAAATACAGTTGGCCCTGCCCTCAGTGTCTGTGGGCTCTGCATTTGAAGATTCAATCAATGATGGATCAGAAATATTTAGAAAAACATTGCGTCCCAGAGTGCTCTATGATCCGCATTCAGTAATTTTCTATACATTTACAGAAGAGCTGTATTTGCTAAATTTCTACTTTTGACAAGTTACTTAATTTTGTGATTTGTAAAATTAGGAGCTGGAACAGTCCTGTTTATATTTTATAGTGTTCCTATCTCTGTTTTAAACTGTAGTAACCAAGACTAGGGTTTTACTCTCCTCCCCTGTGTCCTAGTAGAAGGGAGCAGACATGGAAGAGAACGGCGTCTCTGGACAAGGTGACAAGTGACCCATGGGATTCAGGAGTCTTGAGCTCAGTGGAAAGGACAGTCGGAGGAGCCTCATGAATTTGAGAACCATCAGAAGGGGAAAAGCCTGGAAATTAAATAAATTTTCCAGAAATTTATCAGAAAGATACTGACTATAGAGAAAAATAAAAGAGCTCAGGTGCAAACAGTAAAGGATGCCAATATGCAGATCTAACAGAAGAGTCAGCAAAAGACACTGAGAAAGTGGGCAGGGAAAGAGGCGGAAAATAAGAGTAGGCATGCGTGGCATCCTAGCCCTGGAAGAAAACATGTTTCAAGAAGCAAGAAGCGAGTGAACATCTGCTGTTGAGCACATGAGAGAGAGTCGAACACTGTCATTGGCACGGGCTGGGTCATTGTTTTGCTGTTGCTCAGCAGTGTGACTCCTGACAGTTCAAGTTCTAAGTTGAAATCCTTAGTCATAAAATTAAGGTGATTTCAGCTTCCTTGATGAAGGAATTTCCTTTATCAACTCTCAGCTCACCTCTTCAGGAAGGGATGCATAGACAATTAAGATTTAACCAGGATGTGGTTTTGCTTGATAAAAAGTCAGAATAATTTATTCTGAATTTCTTCCAGTTTCTTCAAGTTCATGGAATAAAGCAAAAGCCTTCACTTGCTTGAGTCCAAAATTTCAATCTAATTTCTTTAAGAATTTTTGTTCTGTAAATTATGAATGTTTATGCTTCTGTGCAAACAATTGCCATGAAGGCAACAAGGATGGCGATGTTTAGTGATCTTTCATTTTATTTAAACCACAAATATTAGGGTAGGCATATGTATTAATCCGAAACAAATGTCATGACTTATTCTTCCAGCATTTTTCGCTTATATTTTGTTTCCCTGTTTCTTTCAGTTTTGGTCCTTGGGAAGTTTAAAAGACTGAACGGCGGTGAGCTTGATAGTGTTGTAGATCCAACCAAGACATACCCAGCATCAAAGTTAACGTTCTTGAAAAAATCATTTAAAATAAGACAAAAGCAAGAAATAGATATATTAATACAAAGTGTTGATTTTAGTGAATAAATCAAAAATTAACTATTTCCCTAAGCTTTGATATCTTATAGAAGGCAGAATTTTTCCTTTTAAAATTCATTTTAGAAAGATCTAAAATTAAAACCTATTTTACATTCTAAAAATAAGTGGTTTAACTCCTGAAAATTTATTCAATCACATTTTAAACTCCAACATACATATTTCTAGACTTGTAAACATATTTGCATTCTTTTAAATTTAAATAGAAATAGATTTGTTAAAATCCAGTTTTTTGAAATGTTCAAGAAAGTATCATCTGGCTTGATTTTTATAAATTACATGTAATATTTTTAATAAAAAAATCTTTGCAATATATACTACTTTGCAAAAAGAATGATTTAACTTTACTTCTTATAAAGCATTTTTTCCAGGGTCCCTTTAGTGAACAAAATTAAGGAGTTCTTTTCCACTATCAGGTGATGTTTACTATTACTAAATTTGTTTTGTCATAATAAAGAAAACCAACTCGAATTTCAAACAGTACAAGCAACAAGACATTTTCCACAGCATTCATTTTGTATGTTGACTGCTCCTGAGTTACTCTGCTTTCATCTAAATGAAAAAGCCAAAAGAGAGTCAAAAGTCATTTACCACTGTTGTTCCTTGATATTTCTTAACAAGACATAACAAACAGGTGAAAAGAGGCAGCCTGCGCCGGCCAGCCTCCTCTGCGAACACGGCAGACTCTACCTGGGCCTCCTCTGCCAGTGGTCCCAACACAGACACCCTACCCCAAGTAACAACAGCACCTTCCTAATGCACATATAAGGCTCTCTCTTTTACAAAGTGCTTTTCATATTGAGTTTGTTTCCTTTTAATGAGAGGGGAAAGTTATATGGAGGATTTTATTCCCTTAGAAGGCAGGAGACTTTTGGCAAGAATTTGAATCTTTCCTCTGTGGCCAATTAGTGACAATTCTACTTTTGCAAGACAGCCGTCTCCCTGTCCAATTTGACAAGGCAAAGCAAGAAGACTGGCATCGAATTCAGTGCCAACAGTAGTTCAGAATCTCACCACTATCAAAATAGGAATTGGGATGCAAGCGCCGAGGCCTTGCATAGTCTACTGCGGCCTCCACAGAAGCTGATCTGTAATTGTAAGCAGAGTCAGTTGCTCTGAAATGTGAAAATGTATAGGTTTGGGGCACTGTGATTGGTATACCCTCCAGCGGAAGCTCAGCAACATGTTTACATATAGAAAAAGGAGTTGTATAGTTTATTTCATTGTATATTTATTTCATCTTTATTTATATTAGGGAAAAATTAGGAGCAATAGCCTTAATCTATAGGTGGCTGGCTAATGAAAGTATGATGCATGGTTAACAGGAATGCCATGTACTCAACAATGCACAGTGTTATGCCACAGGGTGATATGGGTGGGTTAGGCCAGACAATGAAGAACTTTGCAAGCTACAGTAATGGGAGATTTGGACATTTTCTTGCTACAAATTAGAAAGTCATTGTAGATTTTTGAGCATAGAAATGGCAAAATTTGACTCACATGTCCAGAGGAACATTCTGGCTCTGTTAAGAGGAGATTATGGCAGGACTGTAGGAGAAAGAAACTGTGATCAGCCAGGGAGGGCTGTGGAGACATAAGCAGCAGACGTGGGGGCAATGCTGATGCCCTCTGAATGGTAATGTCAAGAAAGCAGGATGTTCTAGTATATGGATACACAGGCAGAGAGAAAGTAGAGTCAAGGAAAACTTCCAGGTTTGTGCATATTACAGGTTGAACAGATGGGGGGGATGCACCCCCACCCAACAGCAAGGTTGTTGCTGAGTAATTGGATACAGATCTTTATTTTCATCTTTCAACTTTTATTTGGAATTATGCAAGGAGCATGTGTTACTTCAATAATTTCAAAGCTATTTTAAAAAATAAACTAATGAGAATAACAAATAGTTTCCCTTAATCTGTGGGGGGTTTTGGTCAGCCACTTCTTTTTGCATGAAAACCAAACCTCACAAAATAGCAAGCAACAATTCAGAAATGCGAAGCAGTATCTAACCCCCCAACCTGTCCAGTCTTAGGATTCATAGCAAGTTGCATCTCATTATTTGGGTCTTTTCTAACTGAAGGGAAAAATTCGCTAGGGCCTCCCACACGATGAACCTGAAGATTAACACCACAGAGTCAGCACACCTGCCAACCAAACCACACAAGTAAACCTCCATCTGTGTAGTGAAATGACTAATTCTTATTCTCATTAACCCTCTTAGTTAGCATATTTTAATTTTCTTCCCTTGCAAAATTTTATTTTCTGTTGATATTTCCATAGGCCTTATGGCATGCATACATTTTTGGGGGGTGAGCCATTTCAAACACTTTTTAAAACATATTTATGGTAAAATGATTGTGTATAAATTAAGTGTGGTTTTCCTCACTCTTGCCTTGTTTACAAGTCTGTAAGTTTTAAGTCTTATTTATTCTCATAGCTAGTCCCTGTCCCTCCCTGGGCAGATGGTAGAAGTCAGGAGGAGAACAATACAGCTGAGAAAAATATTCATATAAAGATCTATGCACCACACTTAAGCTATATACAGAAAAGGTACAAACAGATTTAATTTATAAACAAGACATTGGGTCAGAGGGCTATGAATGAACTCAGCAGATGGACACCTCCCCAAGAACAGCACTAAAGATGAATCAAAGTCACTTTTACCCTAAAATTATAAATTGATACAATGCAGAATAAACCTACTTGTTGCCCAAGAAAACACATGCTTTCTACCATTGTATTGAAAGATTTCTGGTGTCTTCTACAGCATCAGCTCCCTCTGTCGCTTCCTCAGACTTCCCTTCGCCCCACTGCACTTCTCATCCTTAAACATGTCTCTGCCTTGAACCCTATGGATCAGGTAATTCTAAACTGCACGTTTTTCTGGGCTACTCATCATCTCTAGCACATCTCCTGGGCAAATATCCCAAGTCCTGGAAGTTAGGAACACAGTCTGTGCATGTACTAAGCATGTGGCTTTCTGCATATGTCTGCACATCATTTTTCAGGAAACTCTATTTCACACTGCACCAGCTTGCTGAGTAGCTGTTGTTCACACCCACTGAGAAATAACTCCATGTGAGAATAATACCTTTACAACTTTGAAATGTCCTCAGACAGACTTCTCATCTCCAGGCCATCCACCTGCTGTGAACCCTCATCTTGACTTTTCACACGTACAGGCAACAGTCATGCAACATACTGTCAAACAATATGAAGGTTTGGGGAGATGCGGAGGAGTGCAAAATTAAATTGGAGCCTGGACATCTTTTGAGATTGGTGTAATATTTTAATAATTAAAAAAATCTATTACACAGCAAGTATATTCATGTTGGAGTCTAATTACAACTTCTGCTCTGTGTCTGTGAAGCGCATCTGGATTTCAAATTCTTATCCACCTTTGTTCTGTTACTCAGAGTAGATGGACTTAGTATCTCAGGTCCCTGTCCTCAGGACACTTCCCAGTTACATTTTTGGTGCTGCTGGAAATTGAACCAGAACCTCCACAGTGAAACTTGTCATCAGCTCTTTTTCAATTTTTTATTTTGAGGCTGGGCCCAGAGGCATGATCATCCCACTTTAGCCTCCCAGAATGCTGGGATTACAATAATGTATCACCATCCCCCGCTTATATCTTCTTCAACATAAGTATTTCTGAACAAAAATCTTCATCTTTAAGCAACAATTATTAGTAGACAAAAGCCGCTGAGAAATTGTGGGGTAGTATAGTTTCAATGAACGGATTTTTCTCTTGGAGAATGATCCAGAAATAATTTCATCTATCCTTCTTGTATGAAAACCCGGTAAATTATAGCAGTCTGACAAATATCTCTATAAGTATAAATAAAGTAACCAACTCATTCATTCAATAGATAATTGCAAGCCCTCAGGACATGCCAGACTGATGATAAGAAAAGTCCAAGAAGGGGCTAGGCCTGCAGTGAACTAATTCGAGCTTAGAAAACCAACATGCTAATGTTATCCTCCCTAATTCAGCAGGAATGTGTCTCAGCAAGGATTAAAATACACATACTAAACTTCTGTGGTTAATTTTTAGTTAACTAAAAAGTTCAATGGAACCGAAGTGAGATCACACGTGGTGTTTCCTTCCTTCAGTTAATATTCATCTAGTTCAACATCTGGAACTCTGTTC
Organism: Petromus typicus; assembly: GCA_004026965.1. Lineage (NCBI taxonomy): Eukaryota > Metazoa > Chordata > Mammalia > Rodentia > Petromuridae > Petromus > Petromus typicus. Next base: position 12,177 of record PVIR01005673.1, on the reverse strand, counting down.
AGCCAAACAAATGTGACCAGGTGATTCTCAGACTGTGTATTGTGTCCAGTGCTTTGGTACAAAAACAGAGAAGACATAGGTCAGGAAGGAGGAGGACAGGTGAGCACATGCATCAACCAGGACAGAAAGGGGACTGTTACCGGTTACCTGCAATTCGGAGAAATGAGAGAAATCCAAAAGAAGAGGCAGAGTGTGAACCTGACCATAGTAGCGAGAGATGAGAACAGGGCAAGCGAAGCTTGTGGAGGAGACTCCTTGGTCCCATAGGTGCACACAGAGAGAGCTCGGGTCGCTCCTGACACAGAACATATTACAAAATTCTTTCACAAATCTCCAAAATGAGTTTCCTTCCTTTCATTCAGCCCTCTCCTAGAAAGTCACAAGGGAGAGTACCTAATTAATTACAGTTCTGAGCAGCTTTATTTTATTTCACAGAATTTTGTCAGGAACACACGAATTTACTCACTGAATTTGCAAGGTTTTTTTATATATATACAAATCACAGTTTACAACTGAAATTAAACAATTTAGCACATGTGTACATATAGCCATAGTAATGTACACTTATATGTACAGAATGTATAATGAATATTTACTTATAAGATAAAAGTGCACCTGTATATATTAAGAAAATGTACATATGCATTATATATACAAAATAATCTGAAGATCCTTGTGTATGGGAATAGGTTCACTTTTAATTTAGAATTTGCACAGAGACTTTAAGAAATAACATATGGCAACATATGAGCCTTGGGAAATTTGTGGTAAATCAGTGAAGGCAACATGCCTCACAGCACAACTACTACAAGAAACACTTGCTTCTAGCAAAGTTTTCTGTCAATTTTCTCAAAAGACAGTAACAGATTTTTTTTATCCCAGCTTATCTTAGGAAAATATCTGAAAGAATTTGATGATACACAAATAGACATATATCTCAGTAAAGGAAAAAAAATATTTTTCATCATGTATGAATTTACAAAAGCCATTTAAGATAATAGGAATCAGATTTTCCATCCAAGAGAAAAACAGTTAAATTTCACGACAGTAAAACTTTGGAAATATTGCATAAAGTACACATTTTCTAGTTTAAAAGCCCTACAGAGATTTACTGTTGAGCTGTTTTATCTGTGGAAGAGTATCAAAAGATTTCTGAACACCACAATGGACAGTATGCCAGAAACCATGATATTACTCATCCAGCTGTTATATCTCAGGAGCATAGCCAGCCTCGAGCAGTCACCTGGCCAGGCAGTGGCAGGTGACTAAGACATACCTATCAAGCTCTTGAACAAGTTCAACAGCAGAAAAACAATAAAATTTAAGCACAAACTTTCCACTATATATAACGGGGCAAGGGATTTCAGAGAGCGATTGATTCTATCATGTTCTCCACCAGCATTTAAATCTATGGAGGCCACAGACATGAAGAAAATAACTACAAGAGAAATCTTTAAAATGATGAATGTCCTCTATTTGTCCTTCTGTGATAGGAGAAGTCTTCAGGTTTTTCTCAAAAGAGACATACAGATTTCTAGTGGAAAGATTTCAGGATGTTAAGTGCAAGGAGACAAAGAAGATGGTGTCAGTTGATTCTGGTTTCTGCACTACTGTTCTACTGCTGGTGCCTGGAAAAAAGCTCATTCCCAGAGCAGGCAGTAAGCATGGCCACATTTGAAAATCTAGAGCTATGATCATGGCATTTTGAGCTTATCAGGTATTTTCTGAGATTAATATATGTTTTCTGGTCCATGTCCTGTCTTTTCAGGTAGACAGAGGTTCCCTGCAGGCCACCTAATCATCCTAACAACTATTCATCCATGTCTCCAGCACCTAGAGAATCCTAGGGTTTGAAGGAATTTAAAATGGGAAAGGGGCCAAAAGGTTAATCCAAATTATTTTCTTACAAGCAAAGGAATTATTTCCAAATGTTAGCTATCTACATTTCTAATGGTAGGCTGGCATCTCCTGTAGTCCCTTAGGAAACTCACAGTGACCAAGATGCTGACCTAAACTGTTTGCTGAACCCACTGGCCCACAAAGTGCCCAGCAAAGATAAGCTCTCAAACAGCATGTATTGTTGGATTTTTTTGCAAAATTGTCTAAAAACTTTGAGGCCAGTCTTTGTTAATAGTTGATTGTTATATGCTTAGCAAGGAAGATGTCAATAACTCAGAAAATGAGAGATTCCTTCTCCATTTGTTAGTCATTCCTTCTTCCTTCTATTTTCATTGATTATAAAACCTACTCATATGTCATAAAGACATAAATTAATGGAATTACCATGTTAAACATTACTCATAGTAAATGGTCCTTGCACATGTACAGTTTTTCTTTTTATCCATTCTCGAGTGATTTCATTGGCTCTCAGATTTTCCCACAATTAATTAATTAATTAGCTAGCCTATTAAGGGCATAATTCCAACTAACACTTAGCATCCCTCCAGTGGATTACAACCAGGGTTCAAAACAGCTGTTGAATAGTAACCTGACTTTTGAAGACATCTAGTTTATATAAGAGAACTGAAATTCAAAAATAAATTGTCACTGTCAAATGATGGAACCAAAGGGTAGAAGTAAAAGTTTGTATTAGCTTTAGCCTGGGCTCATCCCTTCTGCCCTCATCACTTGATGATCTTAAAATGAGATTAAGACTCAAACGACTATCTTAAGGAAATAACAGATCACTCAGGACCCTCAGGGCCAAGTATATGTATTATATTTTTTAGTCAAAAGAATACTCTATTTTTTTCTTAATTTATGTTCTACAGCCTTAAAACCTGTTTCTGATAATTGTATCAGAACAATGCATTACATGTCCATATGGATAGCTTATAAGTGTACTTGCCTTAATATCAGTGAGGTCACATTGTCAACATGAACACATTTCAATTTTAAAATATGCCAGCCCCATCTTTGGAAATTTTCCTGACATTAACTCAAGAATTGCATGTGTCATTATATATTAGTGATTCTTTCTTCAGTTCATCTTATGTTTCTCATTTTTGTTAGAAGCACAGTGATAAGTTCTTGTTCAAAGGGACACAGAATCTAATCTTTGTGCAAGCTTTTAAAACCATTTTCACAAAATGGGGAAATGGCATTGCAAAGTATCCCAAAGTACTGTCTCCTTAGGTAAGCACAATGCATTCACAATTTGCACAGCCCAAGTATCTCATAAATAAACAAATACATAAGTAAATAAATAAATAATTCCCAGTAAAATACTGAAAGATGATCTTATTGTCTCTAGCCATATTTATTCTAGTAGGGAACAAGATAGGCATAAGTGTCATCATCCTCTCCTTGATGAAACTCTGCCTATGGAAAATGAATTACTTGACCACATGGAATCTGACATGTAAGAGGGTCATGACAACACTTTGGCTTTAGAGAATTACAACACAGTGCATAGTGCTCAGAAACAGAATGAATAATTGAAATCCAGAGCTTTTATGCTCCATTGGGAAAAAACAACAATATTTTGTGCCACGTAAATTTATCTAGCTTATTTTCCTTAAGGTTGAATAATCAAAGTACTGTCCATGGGAAAAAGTGATGGTACCTTGATTTAAGTGTGATGAGCATTCATAAATATTCTTAGGAAGCAAGATGTACCTACATTTAATCAGTACTTATTAAAATTTTATTCCCTATAGTTATTCAACAGGATCTGTGGTATAAAAACATAATTACAAAAATCAGATTTGAGCTCATTTGACAACAGAAGGGTTTTATGGTGACCTATCTCCAAATGTTCCTATTTGTAATTAAATGCAGCGATCAGCAGTAAGGATTTTGAAGCTGTTTTAGTAGTTCCGCTATTCTGCTTAACATGTGGCACCCGTAATAATTAAAATGATACTAACACATGCACAATTTTATGGCCCTTATGGTGCAACCCATTATGCCAAATAAGGGCCTCTGTTTTCACAGCATACTGCACATGGTCTCATTACACCCACTTTTCTTTTCCTGTCTTCACACTAACAACTGTTAAAGTGAATCAACACACGAAACGTACTATAACAGCTTAGTGTTTATGATATGTGTGCTGTTAGTCAGTGAACAGGAAAATCTAAACATTTACTGTTTATGTAAAGAATAGCGTTAGTGTTAGCGAATTGCTCGGGTCTGCTTACTTTATTATCTAGATCACAAACGTAATGATGGGTTTCAATAGCATCTATATTTTCACTTTGTTTTGTTTTTCAATGCAGATGTCTATAAAAACCAGAAGAATTTGGCATTTGCATATCTTGGAATATTTCTTCTGTATTACAAAATAATTTGGGATTGCTTTTTTAAAAAAAGAAAAATAAATGAGTAGGAATGGCATTCCCTTAAAAAAGGAAAAAAGAAGAAGAAAATGAAGAGAGAAAGATATAAATGTATTTGGAGATGATTTTCCCCACACAACATGGCTAGTTAGATCTGGTTTATCTAGGGTATTCAAAAGCTCTGTGCCATTTTTATGTAGCACCATGCTAAAATTTACAAGAAACTGGGAATTTGAGGTTAGTGCCATTTTATCATGAATAATTTTGTAATTAAGAAGCTCCTCAAAGACCTCCTACACTCATTTTACAGTCATCAGTTCCGAATGGCATTCAGTCTTTTTGTTCTGGGACACAGTCCAAAGCAGGTCCCATCGGTAGAACACCAACGGCTTGGGCAAAATCTCATGTCTGCATTTTACATTACCGTTTGTCTGAACATTAGTCGAACCCTCAGATAAAGAATCAAAAGCTTGCTTGCTTGCTTTCTTTCTTTTTTTTTTTTTTTCTTTCTTCTGGAGTCAACCTTGAGCTTCTCCATTCGTTTAGGAATATCGCCGTGTTGGCGCTAACCAGGAGTTTGAGCTGAGTGGAGTAGGCCCTGAACATTAATGGCTTAATAGCTCAATTGAGTGCAAAGATACAAAAGAAAAATGCTCACAGATTGCAGCCTTCACACGGTTTGGCTCTGAGATCTCATAAACAGTGTGACGTCAACCAGTAGAGAACCATGTGGATGCGGTATGAGGACCATGCGCTCGTTACAGAACTGTGAAAATTTGTGGGAACGTAGAACGAAAATTATCAGTCAGGAAGAAACAGACCAAGAAAGAGATGCTACAGAGAATCAGCTTGAGGGAGATCTAACACATTCTTCCATGCGAGCCTATGAATAGAAAGATGAGGGGCATTTAATATTATGTAAATATCACTGCAGGTTCAATACACTATAAAAACACCAGCCATCCAGAGGTGAGTGTCACCTCCAAGCAACCAGGAAAGATCCTGTCCTTGGTAAGGTGCATTCCCTGACTCTGTTGCTCAGAAAAATAAAAACAAGAGCTCATTCTCTTCAACAATGAAGAAAGGAATAAAGCTTTCTGAACTTGAAAAAAGTTAGATTCCCCAATCCCTTTTATTAAAATAAGCATTTGCCATCAGCGTCAGTATTTACACCCTATGATCAAAAACAAATAACCCACTTTGTTTGTTTCTTACTGCAAATAAATTAAATTAGAAGCCATTAGGAGGACTTGCTGTTTATATCCTTGTTTCAGCAGTGGTAGTATTTGAAGTTTCCTGCGGTAAGTTCATTACTCGTATTTTGTCCAGAATTAGTGAAGCGTGCTGAAAATTGCTAATGACAGATGTTTCTCCACTCTGTCACACTTCTTGTATCATTTGATTTGGAAAGCAACATACGGTGTTCTGCTCTATCAGTATGTCACAGACTGTCTGCAAACAGCTGGTCATAACTCAGTTCAGTGAAAACCATTACTTTCCAATGAAGGGCTGGACACCCTCCAAATTGCATTTTGGCATGGCCTCGGCTGCATAATGCACAAAGTTCCTCTGTTCCGAGGTTACCTAAGGAAGAGTCTCCGTTTCCCGACTTGTTTATGCTTCAAAATGTAAGAGTGCTTTCTCAGCAACCTAAAGGAGATCAAAAGAATATGAAAAGCTGTATCTTAATGGATATTTAAGAATATCCATGAATGGTGCATTACAAAAGACAACATGAAACCACTCAGAATATACTTTTCTTCATTTCTAGTTATATCTTTGGTTGAAGGGAACATGTTTATTGGGGTAAGGACTCACAAGATGACATATTTAAATGCCCCATGTAAAATAGCCACAGCAAATGAATGTGACTGACTATTTTGTAATATCTAGTCACTATCAGAAATACCAAAATAATTCCCCTCTCATTTATGTGATGGTAAAATTAAAAGAAAGTAACCTCAATTTTTATCTGAAACTCACCAACTCAAATACTAATACATAAATCATGCTGAATATAAGGCCACACTACTATTTTAGCCTGACATCTTAAATGTGTTATTAATTACATTAATAATTCCAAGTTATTTGAATGATCATAATCTATTGAATATGAAGATATCATTAGGAACACCTTTCAGAAGATATGGAATCTGTTCTCTCTGTGGCAATAAAAAATCTCTAGCTACAGTAGAAAGACAAATACTAAACATCATTAAAACCACATGACAGAGATCCAGTTTTCCCAGTGCTTATGGAGGACTTAACAGAATGAATTAAACTTATGTAAGGTTCTGAATGACAGAAGAAAATGTCCATCTCAGTTTACACTCATTGAACCAAATTTCTATACCCTACTTCCATGTGCAATATTTACTGGAGATACTTTTGTAGGATTATTTATTGTACACCATGGTAGAAGACTACGAACAATGAATCTTATGCTTTTTCACTGCAAAACTATACTTCTATCTAGCTAAGTGGATCATTACCTAGAAATGAATCACTTCTAGATAACTGATTTTACATATCATTTTGAGAACAACACCTAAATTAAAATTGATCTTTCCACACATTCCTAATAACTCTACTGTGATATTATAGGAAAAGTGCATTGGAGCCAAGGAGAGCGAGAGTGATTTCTTCTCTGAGTCGGGGAACACTTCAGCAGAGGTGACATTTAACTGAGTCTTAAAGAGTGACTCACATGCACAAAGTAAGACACATTTCAAAACATCCTAATGAAATGATATATTCTCAAGTAGTAAAAAATTCCAGCACTCTTAAAGACATTGAAGTGATAAGCAAATGTATGAAAAAATTCTAAGAAGCATAAACCATGCACATCATCTTTAGAACAAGGCATTTCCCTACATATTTTCTCTTCTAGGTCACAGGTTTAGAAAAAGTACTTTTCTCTTCCAATAAAACCCACAAATGTGGTGTATGAAAGAAAACCACAGAACAGAGAAGTTCCACAACTGCATAAAGGTAACTCTGTATGAAAGTACATGTACTTTAAAAGCTATCTCATGAATTAAACCAACTTGGTGCAATTTGTTTCCCAAAAGATTAGTATTTTAGGAGTTAACAGTTTCAGAAGAAGTGTTTCCATGATTCTTAAAATTTCCATGATTCTTCAGAATTGTCTTATACTGATCTTTTCATTTAAAAAATAATCTGCCTGACTGCATATATGTATTATTTTTAAATATTCAACCCTTTGTAGATTTTTGGCTGAGTGATAAATCTTTCTGTTGAAGTAGAGTGGACCACAACAGGGTGTTGCCATCTGCAAATGCCACAGGAGAAGGGGCTGAAAAGGACATTGCTCTTTGCTAGTTGCAGAGGATTCTACCTTTCAAAAGAATGTAGACTGCTTAGGAAACATGTTGATTTCTTTATACGATTAATGCTGATTAAAGTGAAAGAGAAAAAATATTTTCATTACCATAACCCTTTTCTCCATCCCTCTATATTATCTTCTTTACTTGAGCATATTTCCCTTTATATGATAAATATCCATAGAAAAGAACATCCTCTTGTAGCTCAACTATCCTTTGTCTGCTGAAAAACCTTGGGCAGGTGAGCTTTTCCTTCACAGAGAAAACTCCCTACCATGAAAGTAAGTACCGTCTCTTTTTTCAAAAGTAGCCCAGAAGCCTCGGCAGGTTGATTATGCCAGGTGGTGATGACATAAAATTAAAACTTTCAGATGAATATCACCAGTGATTTGAGCTCATTGTTGTTATGCTTGCTGCTTTGTCACTGATGGTCTTTCATTCTCTTTTTTCACTCTGGTGATGGTCTTTTTTCTCCTCCTTGTAAGTAGTGCTTCTAAATATGAGCTATGGCTCCTAGAGCAGATGGGTGAGAAGAGAAATAATTTCCACCCTATAACTTGTTAGAAGAGCTCAGTGCCTTGCCAATTGGCCAGGAGTTTCAGTCCTCAAACACAAAACACACAGATTCTCAAAGATTGGTCCTCTCCATGATTCTTATTTGAAACTCTTCAAATCTCAATAGGGCCAAAAAAATTATTCATTAAATTTTTGACTAATGAAAATTGCAAACTATGGCCAATATCCTATTGCTAGTCTCCTATTGTCCTTCTGGTCAAAACCCGAGCTAATTAAACAAAAGAAGAAGAAAAGATACCCTTTCTGTGAACTGTATCTGAAGAAATTAAAGCATCTTGTGGACATTTTCCTCAATGAACAAAATATTTTTTAACTGTTTCAAGAAGGAAATACCTTACACCCCAGACATAACAAAATGAGGATAAAGAGGCTTAAAAATTAATTTAGTGTGTCAGATGTATAAAATTTATAATGGTGTACTGGCTATTACCAGTTTATTGGTTGGAACAGAAACACCCCAATTATGTCTGATAGGACAATTTAATAATTCGGTTTATTTTTATTCAATTTCATTCAACAAATGTTTACTGAATATGTATTAAGAGAAAAACTCTTTTTCAAGGTATTGAGAGAAAATAAAATGAGCATGATCCCAACTGTGGCAGTGTCCTTGATGAGACAAATGTAAATAGCCACATAAATATATAATTCTAAAGCAAAGCAGTATCAAAACATGCCTTATCCACATATGTTTCTATGATCATCTCAAAAAGAGTATTCACATATTTCTAATTTCAAATTAGATTATAAAGTCACCATTTCACATCAAAATATATTTTTTAAAAAGTAAGTTCTTGCAATTAGATTACAAATAGCATCTGATTATTTAAGGCCTGATTAATCGAGTGCCTATACAATTTATCATCCCAACAAGGGCACTTGGAAAGTGAGAAGTGGTGCTATTAATAATTGTGCCAAGTTGGTAGGACTAAACTGGTACTGTTTCAGGAAAATGGGGACATAGGTTCACTCTACTAATCACCTAGTTGTAGTATAATCAACAAAATAATGTTCTCTTTTTTCCCGCTTATTCTGCAATCTCCCTTTAGTAAAACATTTTATTACTTCATAGATAATATTTCTTGAGAAATTGGCCAAGAATAAGATGAGACTGTATCCTTCATATCCTTTAGTTTTACAACAATGTAAAACACAATGAGAGATCATTTAATGAAATTTTCTGGGTCAATTACCATGCCAAGTGCTACTGGGAGATATAAATAAGTAAACTGCTATTCACGTTGTGTCCCATCAGAATTTGAAAGCTTATCTATATATAACTTTAAAAATATTTTTAAATGTTTCTATTTGTTAATATATTTTTATGAATTTTTAAATTCGAGGACAAGCCAGACTTTATGCGCAGTTCTGGGATCCCAATCCTCTGAGAAGCTAAAGCAAGAGGATCATAAGTTCAAGGCTAGTCTGGGCAACTTAGTGAGAACCTGTCTTAAAAATTAAGAAAAGGGTGGGATGTAGCTTAGTGTAAAGGTGTTGGGTTAAAATAAGTTGAAGTGTGTATGGTAAGATAAGAAAAGGAAGTGGCAAAAGGATTTTGTTGCAAAGGACTCACTATGAGTCATGATAATTTCTTCCATAGATCTCAAGCCATCTTCTGCCTGCTTTCTTCCTCTTTCTCCTTCTACTCTTCTCTGTCTTCCCCAAGTCCACCACAGAGGATTTTGAGGAGAGAAAGAATGGAAATCTGGCAATGAAGGTTACAAGGGTATCATAAGGGAAGCAGTCTAACATCTTTATGCTTCATCTTAAATCTAGATTAAAAGAAGTGTTTATACATTTCCAACTAGCTGAATCAAACTAGAAAGAGACACAACAATCACTACCTCTAGATACCCTCAAGGAAATTTTTAAAATTATATCCATAACAGGATATATAAAGAAGTACACAGAAAAGTAACAAGGCAGAACTCTAGGAGCTGAAATGGGGCATAAAGGAGATGAAGTGATCCTGAATGCAGTCAGAAGTTGGCGAGGCTGCGGAGAAAAGGGAACCCTTCTCCACTGCTGGTGGGAATGTAGACTCATACAACCTCTGTGGAGATCATTGTGGAGATTCCTCAAAAAACTAGGATTGAAGGTCCCTTTTGACCCGGCCATCGCTCTACTAGGCATATACACTAAGGAATTAAGAGTCATTTCACAGCGACATATGTGTACCCATGTTTATAGCAGCTCAGTTTGTGATTGCTAAGTTTTAGAAACAACCCAAATGTCCATCAACTGGAGACAGGATAAAGACGATGTAGTTCTTTTATAGTATGAAGTATTACTCTGCCACTAAAAATTATAAGATTGAGTCATTCACACGCAAATGGATGTACCTTGCGGACGTCCTCATAAGCTAAATAAGTCACAGATGTGTAAATATCATCTCTTTTCTCTGATATGAGAATATGAAGTTGTAAGTGAGTTGTAGTATGTATATTTGATATTGCAAAGTAGAAAATACTTGAAAGAGTGTAAGGGTAAATAACGAGGGGGAAATGAATGTGATAATAATAAAGAAAAAAGAAAACAAAGATTGTGTATATGGGGAGTGGGGATGCAGGACAGGGGGAAGGGGGAAAAATGATAATCAAGTCCTGTCATATTCTGGTACAAACTCTTAATGTTGAATGCAATTATTATGTGTATTCATAATGTATCAATAAAGATAATTTTTTAAAAAATAAGTAAAACTTAAAAATTTTGATTACAAAAAAAAGAAGAAGCATACTACTGAGTACTGTGGACTGTGGCAAATCAGTAGCAATAAAATGCTACTTGAAATTCTGGCACAAGTGTAGCCAGTTCAGCTAAATTTCAAAAGGAACTAGAAAACTAAAGTATCTTTAAAAATTCTTTACCATTTAATGGTGGCAATGAAATAAATTATTGAATGCATAACACAGGAAATAGAATGCATGGTCTTACAATCATTATATTATTGTTATACTATAATGATTATTTGTTTTGCAAAGTTAATAAAAATATTTTTTACATTCAAGCAATACATAAAAGCATAAAGAAAAAAATGTTCTTCTGCAAATGCTACCAATAGCCAAAAATGGCTTTCATTTCTTCATATATAAAATAGTAGGATAGAAGAATGGAAAAATTAGTCTTAGTAATTAGAATCAAACCACGTGTTTATAGTATTAATAACTGTGGCCAAATTAAATGTGTACCTATTTGGGTTTGAAATCTCTCCCATGCCATATTTTTCTAAAATTGAAATCTTTATTGGTACATTACATATACATGTCATGATTATACTCAATAGTGAGAATTTGTACCACTATATGACACAACTCAATACACATTTTTTTCCCATAGCCTTACCCACCCTACCACTCCCACCCCCTGTATACATACACTTTGTTTCCTTTCTTTTTTGTCATAATCTCATTATTTTTCCCCCTTCACCCCATTTCACTTTGAGTATTCTTTCACAATATATAACATATATTCTGGAACTCATTTACATCTTTATTTTCTCATACCAGAGAAAAGATGTGATATTTACACATCTGAGACCTATTTATTTCACTTATGAGGATGTCCTCAAGGTATATCTATTTAAGTATAAATGTTTCAAACTTACCATTTTTTTATGGCAGAATAATACTCCATTGTGTAGAAGAATTGCATCTTTTTTATTCAGTCTCCAGTTGATGGACATTTGGGTTGTTTCCAAGATTTAGCAAACACAAACTGAGCTGCTATAAACATGGGTGAACATGTGTCACTGTGATATGAATCTTTTAATTCTTTTGTGTATATACCTAGCAGAGGAATAGCAGGGTCAAATGGCACCTCTAATAGTAATATTTTGTGGAATCTCCAAACCGATCTCCACAGGGGTTGTACAAGTCTACCTTCCCACCAACAGTGGAGAAGGGTTCTATGCCATATTTTAGTGAGTAAGTCAGTGACTTCATCCCATTGTGCTGGTTAGGGACAAAGCTTTCTGTTTT
>PVIR01005672.1:51553-70754 GCA_004026965.1 Petromus typicus | reverse complement strand
TGCTTTGTGGTTCAGGCTGGCCCTGAGCTCAGCCTCAAACTCACATCACAATCCTCCTGCCTCTGCCTCCCGAGTGCTGGGATTACAGGCGTGAGCCACCACGCCCGGCACTGTGGTATGTGGTACTGGTTGCTGCTGGGGTGAGTCTCCACACCCAGTATTGTTATGTGGTTACCGGGGAATCGAACCCGGGCCCTTGTGCTTGCAAGACAGGCGCAGGAACCACTGAGCTAACTCCCCGGCCCCAGTCTGTATCTCTTAATTGGCGCGTTGAGTCCATTGACATTAATGGTTATGACTGATATAGGTAAATTTAGTGCTGCCATGTTTTCCTGTTCTTGGCTGTGTTATTCTACTTTTGCCCTTTCCTCATCAGTTTCTTGTTTGGTCCCATGGGTTGACTTGGTTAGGTCTCATGGATTTGTAACTTTCCTTATTTTTCTCCAAGATATTCTTTAAAATGTTTTGGAGCACAGGTTTTGTATTTGTGAAGTTTTTTAGGTGTTCTTTGTTGTGAAACTATTTTATTTCCCCATCAATTTTGAAGGATAGTTTTGCAGGCTACATTAGTCTGGGTTGGAAGTTGTTTTCCTTTAAGGCTTGGAAGACTTCACTCCAGGCTCTTCTTGCATTGAGTGTTTGAGTTGAGAAGTCCGCTGTGATCCTGACAGGCTTCCCTTGGAATGTAACTGTTTTCTTTTCTCTGGCTGCTTTCAGTATTTCATTCTTTTTTTTGATGTCTGGGACTTTTATGATTATATGCCTAGGTGTTGATTTTTTCATGTCATGGGCCTGTGGCATTCTGTATGCTTCATATATTTATATGTCCAATTCTTTACCTTTTTCTGTGATGTTTTATGCCATTATCTGTGTGAATAGCTTTTTGATGTCTTTAGCATTGTCTCCTGCTTCCTCAGTGACTCCAATCAATCTTATGTTATTCTTCTTTGAATCATCTAGGAGCTTTTGGATTGACTTTTCATTATCACTTGCTTTTTTCCATAGATTATGCCTTTCCAGTTCATTGGTTGAGATCCTGTCTTCTAGATCTGAAATTCGGTCTTCTGCCAAATTCATTCTATTGTGCAAACTTTCATTTTCTTTCTTAATTCCCTGGGCTTTCTGCTTGTAAGTGTTTAAAAGGTTCCATTGCTTTTGCTATCTTGGATTCTATCAACTCCATGACTTCCTCTTTAGCTTTATTAATCATTGTGTTGACAGTGTCCCATATCTCTGCTTTCATCTCAGAGATCAGTTCTGATTTACATTTTACTAGATCTGCTTTGGTTACCATTTCTGAGGACCCTGGAGACTGGGCTTCAAACTTCTCTATTTCCCTTCCCCCTGTGTTACCTTGAGGTGAAGATCTTTGTATCTGAGACTTTGAGTGTTTCCTCATCTCTTTCTTGCCCTGTTTTCTGGCACTGTTTGTTGCAAGTCACTTTCCTCCTAATAGTTAGGAACCTTAAAATAGCAGTGTTTTCTGGGTTGTTCTTTACAGTCTGTATTGGGACCTAAGGAAAAACCCCTAGTTCTTGCACACCATATGAGGCACTCAATCAATACAGTCAGAACACCTTCTCCTGTCTGATTTAGAGGTAGGAAGGCTCTGGCTCCTGCACTGCTACAATGGCACAGCCTGAGGTTCCAATGGGCCCACCTGCTCACCAATACAGAGTCTCTGGGCTCACTTGTGCAGTCAGCCTGGAGGCCAGTAGGCTGTAGGCCCTGTGCAGCTGCAATGGTAGGGGCTGATGTTCCAGCAGGCTCACCTACTCACCAATACAAGGTGACTTGATGTGCTTCTGCAGTTGCCATGGAGAAAGTCAGACTCTGACCTGCTAACCTCAGTCCCTGGGCGCTCTGCCGGTGTGGGCCTGGAGGCCAGTAAGCTCCAACCCCGGCGCAGATTTGGTGGCGCAGTCACCGTTTCCCGAGCCGCCCACTGCTAAACTCAGTCCCTGGGTGCTCTTCCCACGTGGGCCTGGAGGCCAGTAAGTTCCAACCCTGGCGCAGATTCTGTGGCGCAGTCACCGTTTCCTGAGCTTCCTGCTACTAACCTCAGTCCCTGGGCACTATTCCGGCATGGGCCTGGAGGCCAGTAAGCTCCAATCCCAGTGCAGATTCCATGATTATCTTATTTTTAAATAGAATTCCTTTTTGAAGCCGCCGTGACCCAGTATTTTATGGTTGATTAGATCTTCCTTAAGTCTCCATTTTTATTATAAAAATTGTTCTCTATCTTTATTTGTGTCAATTCTGATAAATTGTATTTTTCTTAGAAAATTATCTATTCTGGCTAACCTTTAGAATGTATGTGTATGTAGTTGTGCAAAGAGAGCTAAAATTTCTTCTGTTTCAGGGGATATTTCTCATTTCTTATTTCATGTACTTCTTTCTGATTACTTTTCATAATCATGTTAACCATGTGTTTAGTATGTATTTTTTTTCCTGGAACTTATTAATATTCTCAGTATAAACTAATATATTATTAATTTTTGGTGAGTGTTTTGTGTGTCTTTTAGAAAAAGTATGTTCTCTATTATTAGGACACGATTTTTGGTGGAGATACTGTACAATGGTATCTCAGTTTCAAACTAAATTTGTTTATAATTTTGGGAAAAGTTGCTACCTTTGAGTTTGTGTAGGGAGGATGGTCATGACCATGTTTATCATCTGATGCAGAGTCTGTGAATAGAAGCAAAATTTTGCTCAACATTTTTGTTTGAAAACCAAATTGTTCACAGCCAGAAGTGTTCATGAGCCAAGGTATTACTGTATATACCATTTATAACATGGACCATATTGTTCATGAGCTTAATCTATCTTCTGTCCATTTCACCTTTCATAGAGTGAGAGTAGTATTTCAGGACTATCCCTATTGAATAGAATATATTTTTGATTTCATATTCTATAGTTTTTACATTACAAAGATTGTTCCATGCTTTTTTTTTTTTCTTTTCTGGAAATTGAACTCAGGGCCTTGCTCTTTCAAGGCTGGTGCAGAGCCACTGATTTACATTCCTGACCTGAAGATTTCTCCATGTTGCTTGGTGCATTTATATTCCTGTTACATCTTCATGATAAATTGTAACTCATAATCATCAAGAGTTTTAGTTTGTTTATGAATTTGTTTGGTCTGAATTTTACCTTGTCATGGGTCAAGCTATCAATTTTTTCAACACCTGCCATACTTTGCCTCAAAGCTTTCCTCAGTCACTTATTTTTAAATATGTCTCTTTAGAAAAATCATGTTGGGTTTTGTCTGAGTCAATCTAAAAAAAATTTTTCCCAATAGATAAACTAAGCCTATTTACATTTATTATACTATTTAAGTTTAGCATTAGTGTTGTCATTTAATCCTTTTTTGGTGTGTGTTTCTCTTTCTCTCTCTTTCTCTGTGTGTGTGTGTGTGTGTGTGTGTGTGTGTGTGTGTGTGTATTCTCTCCTTTCATCTTTGTGGAAGTCTAGGTTTTAGTCACAGACCTGTTGTTAAATACACTTGAGGATCAAAATCAATCCTTCTGACATTTCTTCACTCATCTGGTTGGATAATTACTTCTGGAAGATTTCTCAGTAATTATTCATAAATATTGTATTCTGTAAGTTTTTCAGACTTAAAACTATATTTCTTAGCCTGGATAATGAAAGATAGTTGACTGGATGTAAAATTTTTTCCTTTCATGATTCTTTAAACTGTAGTTTCTTTAAAATGTTACTTTATTGGTACTACTTTAAGCCTGTGCTATAGTCTGACTATGTCCCCCAGAATCTGTGGTTTAGAAGTGTAACCCAAAGGCAAGAGTGTTGGGAGGTGGGCCTTCTGAAAAGGTATTTAATAAAGCAGGATGCTGTCTTCCCAGGCTGATTTATATCTATGTAAAAAAGGTCTTATGTGTGGTTTGGTTCTCTTCTGCTCTGCCATATGGGGTCAGTGTCCACCTCCTTCTTACCCTTCTGCCCTCTACTGTGCAAAGATATAAGAAGATATCTCATTGGATACAGCTGTCATCAGACATCAGTACTGGTGCCTTGACCTTGAACATCTCAGCCTCTGGAGCTGTGAGAACTCAATTTCTGTTCTTTATATATTATGCAGTGTCAGGCACTCCAATATGGAAATACAAATGTATTAGAACAGTTGCTACTGGTAAAAACAAGATTATCTTCCTTCCTTGTCTTTAGGTATCTTTGAGAGCTCAGAGGTTATTTTCTTTTATTGGAATGTCTAATATTTTCACTAGGAAATATGACAGATTTGGCCATTTGGGGGAACCTTTTCAATATGTGAATTTAAGTCTTTTATTTCAGGAAGGTTTTTGAATTATAATTTTAATTAAGAGTTCTGGTTGATTGTTCTCTTTTTCTAAATTCCACACCTCCAGCTATACATATGTTGGCCTTCTTTGCCTATTTTTATATCTCTCATTTGTTCTTTAATATTTATCATTTTTCTTTTTAGTTTCATTTTCTGGACTGTTTTCATTTCTATCTTCTGGGCTGTAAAGTTGGCCCCCTGTATTTGCAGATTCTACATCGTGTTCATTCAACCAACCACGTATCCACAGTATGTGGAAAACAATGTCATCTGTATGGAAGGTGTACAGACTTTTTCCTCCTGATTGTTCCATAAATATTATAACACAGTGATTATTTCATTTACATTGCTTTGGGTATTATAAGCAACCTAGGGAAGATTCCAGATATGTGGGAAGAGGTACATAGGTTTATAAAATACTACTTCATTTTGTGTCAGAGACTTGAGCACATTTCTTCAGGGTGTCCTGGAAGCACCTCCTTGTAGCCATAAAAGAACACTGACTGCATCTGTTTTCTCTGAAATACCTTATAATTTACTGTTTATCTTTCCTGGGTTTAATGTTTTCTTTCCATATCTTTCTCATGTTCATTCAACTCCCAGTTTTATGTCTTGTTGTTGTTCAAACTATTTTCCAAGTTTTGAACTTATGGAAAAGTGTTGAACCCAATATCTAAAATGTCTTGTCATTGTATTTTGCTCTCTTTGGACTGTTGTGCTACTGTCATCCTCTGGCTTCATCTTTGTGCCTGTATTCATCTGCTGAAATATTTTAAGTCTCACTTTCCATTGTCTCTTTGTCCACACTTTGTGTGGATGGTGTGTGATTTTTATTGCTTATTCTTCTTCATTTCAGTTGGATTTCCCTTCCAGAGAAGCTTAGGGAGAAGGGAGAGGGTTTAAGTGGTGAGCTTGGCTCTCAGTTCAAAATCTCCTGTCCTTGTGGCCCAAAAATAGCAGATTCTTTAATAAGCAGAGCTTTCTATCTAGATTTTTCTGATTCTCACATGCTCCTATTTGAGGAGAGTTTTATTCTTTGCTTGTTTTTGTGGCTGCTATTTCTGTATTTTACTACCAAGGTGCCCAAGGATACTCTCTTCTCTAAGAATCATTCCTCTGGAATCAGTGCTGGGGGTTTGTGGGTCATTTCTTTGTGACTTTCCATACCACTCTTTAATTGAGCAACCTCAGCCTGTTCTGGTGGTGCTTCAGACACTCCTTCTTTCTGGGATCAGATTTGTTAGATCTGGATGGTGCTCTGAGCCCTGCTGTTTCCCAACCCCAGGACCTTGATGCAAACTCTTCCTGCATCCTCAGCTTCCAAGGGCTTCCTGCTCTGTTGGGAACTCACTAATAACCTGGCCCCAGATGTTTGTTTCTCCACTTTATTATGTAAAGCCTCTAGTTTTTTTTGAGACAGGATCTTGTTTTTTGTAATTCAAACTGGCCCTTAGCTCAGCCTTGAATTCACAGCAATCCTCCTGCCTCTGCCTCCCGAGTGCTGGGATTACAGGCGTGAGCCACCACGCCCGGCACTGTGCTATGTAGTTCTGATTGCTGCTGGGTGTGAATTTCTATGCCCAGCATTGTTGTATGTGGTTAACAGGGACTGAACCTGGGACCTTGTGCTTGCAAGGCAGGCACAGGAACCACTGAGCTAAAACCCCGGCTCCCTCTAGTATTTTTAAACTCTTGCTTATGCTATAGGCACAGGCTAAGAGTAATTTTATTTACTCTTGTATTTTATTTTGTAATATTTTTAGGAAGACAGATGCTCTGGTTTGAATTTAAGCAGCTGTTGGATCCTTAATTCTATAATCCAAACCTGAGTCTTTGAAATTTATTACTAAATGTGATGATGGTGTTTCATTTACATTATTAGCTTATCTTAAATCATTCAAAAAAGTTTTGCATTGTCATCTGTTTCTTTTTTTTAAGAATCATTTTAGTTTATACCTTGTTCTCTAGTAACTATTTGATGATAATCATACAATTGTATTAACTTTTGTTGTTTTCTTATTTTGTTATGAAATTTTGTTTTACTTTTTTATAAATAAAAAATCTAATGAATACAATAAATAAATAAATGCATGTAATGAGTCTTAATTGGCCAGTGAGTCCCAGTTTTCTCAAATTAATCAATGTATTTGCTTAATCAAAGTATTTGTTTAACTTATTTATTAAGCAATTATTATGTGCTTGATACCAGGCAAAATCTGACCCATTTCTTGCTACTTGTTAAGGCCCTAGGAGGTATCTAACACCAACACCGTCACTCTCATCTCACCCGTGAGATTTCCCTCAGATTAAGTATTGTATAGGTTCTTAGATCTTCTATTTCTCAATGACTTATGCCTCAGGACCATTGAACCTGCCACTGTCCATCTCTTGGGAATATGCCACCTTCCAGGGTTAAATTTTATCTCTTCAGTATATGAGTAGTTTCCTTTATACTTATCACCATTATTCTCTGTTACAATATCATTCAGTTCCATTGTAGTTCATGTCAAAATTTATATTTAGGTATTAATTTTGATTGCTTACTGATGTTTTGTTCATTGTTACAGAGCAACTTCTGTGAAGGCAGAGATCATGTCTATGTGTCAAAATGCTGGGAACATGTTTAGATTGGAGTAAATATTTGCTAAATCAATGATGTCCAGAGAGTGTCGGCAGTTATCTTAGGCCACACAGCAAATTAATGGAAGAACAAGAATTAGAATGCTAAGCCCCCCATTCATTAGCATCTCTGCCTCTGCTGAGATAATACCATATCTTACTAGGAACAGATGTTCTTTCCCATATTTGCCTCAGTTAATCTAAACATCCCCTTACTCATGGAATATATTGGTTCTTTCTACCCAGGAACAAGGGATGTCTTCCCATTTTCTGATATCCTCTTTATCTCCCTTTTTAGAATGCTATAGTTTTCTGAGTAGATATCTCACTCCTCCTTTGTTAATTTGATTCCTAGATATATATTTTTTTGCATGCTATTGTAAAAGGAATTGATTCCCTGATTTATTCCATGAGTCCTTTGGTTGTGTATACAAAGGCTATTGATTTTTGAGTGTTGACCTTGTGTACAGCTCCACTACTAAATCTGGTGATTAAGTCTAGCAGTATTTTGGCTGAGTTTTGAGGATCTTCTATATAGAGTATCATGTCATCAGCAAATAATGGCAGTTTAACTTCTTCCTTTCCTATATTTATTCTTTTTATTTCTTTCTCTCATCTAATTGCTGTGGCTAATTTCTCCAAAACTATATTGAATAAGAAGTGGTTACTGTGGGCATCCTTGTTTTGTTCCTAATATTAACATGAAAGGTTTCAGTTTTTTACCATTTAATATGATTCTGGCTGTTGGCTTTTCATAAATAGCTTTTACCAATTTGAGATAAACACTATTCCAATTTTTTGTAGGGTTTTAATCATGAATGAGTGTTGAACTTTATTGAATGCTTGTTCTGCATCTATTGAGATGACCACATGGATTTTGTTCTTGAGTCTGTTAATGTACTGTATTTCATTTATTGATTTGTGTATCTCCAACCATCCTAGCATCCCTAGGATGGATCCAACTGGGTCAGGGCTTATGATCTTCTCAGTGATCCTCTGTATTCTGTTTGCCAGCATCTCACTGAGATTTTTTGTGTCAATGTTCATTAGGGAGATTTGTAATTCTCTTTTTTGGTTGGGTCTTTATCTGCTTTTGGAATCAATGTAATGGTTGCTTCTAGGAATGAATTTGGGAGTACTACTTCCCTTTCAATTTCACTAAAGAGTTTGAGGAGTAATGGCCTTAGCTCTTCTCTAAAAGTCTTGTAGAATTCAGTAGTGAAGGCATCAGGATCTGAAATTTTCTTTGTCAGTAAGTTTTTAATTTCACATTTTGATTTTATGTGTTTAGTACTTTTATATCTTTTTTGTTCAACTTTGGAAGTTCCAGTGTATGTAGGATTCTATTCATTTATTCTGTGTTTTCATCTTATTGGAGTACAAGTTCTCAAAGTAAGTGTTTATTATCCTCTGAATTTCAGCCAGATCTGTGGTGATTTTCCCTTTTTACTCCTGATTGCCTGGATTTGAGCCTTTTCCTTTCTTTGTTTTATAAGGTTGGCTAAGGGTTTATAAATTTTATGTATTCTTTCAAAAAACCCAACTTTTTGATTTACTGATTTTTTGGTATCATTCTCTTAGTTTCCATTACATTAATTTCTGCTCTAATCCTTATAATTTCCTCCCTTGAATAAGTTTTGAGTTTATCTTGCTTCTCTTTTACTAGTAGTTTGAGGTCAGCATTAGGTTGTTTATTTGAGCTCACTCTGTTGTCCTAGTATGGACATTCACTGCTATGAATTTCCCTCATACAACTGCT
Organism: Petromus typicus; assembly: GCA_004026965.1. Classification (NCBI taxonomy): domain Eukaryota; kingdom Metazoa; phylum Chordata; class Mammalia; order Rodentia; family Petromuridae; genus Petromus; species Petromus typicus. The sequence goes on along the minus strand of PVIR01005672.1, from coordinate 62,058 downwards.
TTCATAAAGTTTCAATGCAATCTCAATTGAAATCCCAACAGCATATCTCACAGAACTAGAGAAAATAATCCAAAAATTCACCCTGAACCACAAGGAATGTAAAATAGCAAATTCCCTACTTCAAACTATACTACAAAGCCACTGTGATAAAAACAGCATGGTACTGACAAAGGAACAGACCCAAGGCTCAATGGAATAGACCGAAGATACAGAAACAATCCTAGATATACTAAGCCATCTCATGTTTGACAAAAGAGCCAAACACCATCAATGGAGGAAAGATATCCTTGTTAACAACTGGTGCTAGAAAAACTAGACTTTAACTTGTCAAAGATTACAGTTAGATTATCTCTTTATCCATGCACCAAACTAAAATCAAAGTGGATTAGAAAATTAAACATTAAAGCAGAAACACTAAACCTTCTGGAAAATAAGTTAGGTAAAACTCTTGATAATATTGACATAGGGAAACACTTTATGAACAATACTTCAGAAGCACAGTAACTAGCAGAAAGAATCAACAACTGGGATCTCATCTAACTAAAAAGCTTGCAAGAGAAATTACTAAGAGAGTGAAAGGACAACCTACAATATGGCAAAAAAAGTTAAAAGCTGTTTCTCAGACAAGGGACTATTATCTAGAGCATGTAAAGAACTTAAAAAGGTCAGCCCCCCAAATTTAAATACTCAATTAAAAAATGTGCATCTGAAATGAACAGGCATTTTTCAGATGAAGAATTAAAGGCAGCTAAGAAATATATAGAGAAATGTTCAACATTGCTGGTGATTTGAGAGATGCAAATGAAAAGAACACTGAGATTACATCTCCCTTCACAAAGAATGGCTGCTATCATGAAATCAATCAACAACAAATGCTGGAGAGGTTGTGGAGAGAAATGAACCCTTCTCTGCTGTTGGTAGGAAAGTAGACTGGTGCAAACACTGTGGAGATCAGTGAGGAGATTCCCTAAAAACCTAGGATTTGAGGTTCCATTTGACCCTGCTATTTCCTTGCTTGGTATATACATGAAAGACCTAAAAGAATCATCCATAATGACATATGTGCACCCATGTTTATAGTGGCTTAGTTTGTGATAGCTAAATCTTGGAAACAGCCCAAATGCCCATCAATAAAGAATGCAAAATTTGAGTCACTTGTACTCAAATGGATGTACCATGAGGACATACCCATAGGTGAAATAAATAGGATACAGATATATAAATATCATGTCTTTTCTCTAGCATGAAAAACTGAAAGTGTAAATGAATGTCAAAATGTATGATAGGGGGCCAGGGATTTAGCTTAGTGGTTTTGGCACCTGCCTTCCAAGTGCAAGGGCTCGGGTTTGACCCTCAGTAACATATAACAATGCCAGGTATGGAGACTCATGCCCACCAGCAATCAGAACCACATACCACAGTGCTGGGTGTGATGGCTCATGCCTGTAATCCCAGCACTTGGGAGGCAGAGACAGGAGGATTGCTGTGAGTTCAAGGCTGAGCTCAGGGCCAGCCTGACCTACAAAAGTGAGACCTTGTTTCAAAAAAAAAAAAGTCTCATAGGTAATGTGAAATAGAAAGAAAACTTACAAAAGGAAAAGGAAAAGGGCAGGTAAGGGGAAAGCAATGAAAGGCAAGAAAAAAATTGATAATAAAAGAAAAAAGGGAACAAAGCTTATGTATATAGGGGGTGGAGGTTGTAGGGAGGGCAGGGGAAAGGAGATAATATGAGACTCAAGATGTGTCATGTGCAGGTACAAATTCTATGTTGAATGTGATATAATGTATGAATAAAATGTACCAATAAAGTCAATAAAGTTGAAAAATAAAAATAAAAGCAAACTCCTATGAAAAGAGAAAAAACTATATGGAAAACCCGATTTAAAGACATTAATTGAACTTCAGGTCCCAGTGATCTACAGTCAGCCAGGAAACCTAATCCTTGCATGTAGCCTGGCAGTCTAGAACTGAGAAGAGTGCTGGAGGAGCAGGGCAGCCGGTGTGTGTCGAGCACTTACCGGATGCCTGGCAGGGTACTGGGATGTAGCTCAGTAGTACTGAGGGTAACATGGTAACAGGGGATGTTACCGTGAGGGAGACAGACATTTCTCTGGCCATCCAGATATGAGTTATTGTTACTGCACAGCATAATCAGTGTGATAAAATGCAAAGGGTGGGGGCTCAAAGCCGGGAGGCGACTCCCAGAGTCCCAGAGGGTCAGGACTCAGGAAAGGGGATTCCAGAGAAGGGCCTTCAAGGAGAAGCAGGAGCTGAGTGATGAGGAAAAAGCAGGGTGGAGCAGGGCACAGGTTGACAGATAGTGGCTAAGGGAGTGCTGGGTTCACGAGGAACAGAGTCCATTGAGATGATTCCAGGCTGCCATGCGCTTGAACAGCAAGAGGTGACCCAGGGATCAGGTCACGGAGCCTCAGCACGACCTGCGGGGATTGGGAAGCAGGGAAGAACGATCCAGTGGGGCGTGGCAAGGGCCAGGCACTGAATCGCAGCCTTGGGATGTAGAAGAGGCCTCCTGAGCAACACAGCCAAACACTGCTGCACCGCAGTGGAAAGACTGCCTCAATGGCTGAAGGATACTGGCGCCTGGCCGTCAGGCTGCTCTGAGCGGGAGGGAACCCTCCACTGGACATGCAGAGAGCTGCCTTTCTGTAGTTCCCACTTGAAGCTCTTCTCAGAGCTTCCTTCTCTGAGCCACCATTCATTCCCCAGCGCCCTTCATGGGACAGTCCTGTTAGAGTTCGCAACACTGCATGCGCTGCTCGCTGCACCAGGAATCATACTAAACAGGTTCTCTTGGGAGAGGGAACTTCCACATGGAGCCCTTTTGCACCCCAGGGTCTTCAGGGGGGAGCAGCTCTTGTCACCAAGACTCAACAGACAAGTATACGTGGCTCTTAGGGCAGTGGCTTTGATGGCAGCTCCCGCTTCCCCCAGAGGACAGAATGTGTGGTCTCCCTGCTGCCTTTGGTCTTCTGAGTTCTGCCCATCAGAAGCCCCTCTCACTCGCCTTTCCCACCTTGCTGACCTTTACTCAAGTTTGGGTTATTTATACCTACTTAGGGCCTGCAGGTCACCCCAGGCCCTGTTTTCGGTCGGTGTAGTGGCCCTCCTTCCCTTCCCAGCTTTCTGTATCTTCGTCTTGATCCTGGCCTGCCCTGGTCCTCATCCTGGGTCTTCTCTCTCATCCGCTGAGCTCCACAGGATGCTGGGTTATTAAACGAATTCTGCCAAGTGCAAGTATCAGCTGCCCAGCATATTTCACAAGGGAAAGCAGAATTTTCATCTATCAAAAGCACATTTATTTCAAGGGGGCCTATCACTCACTGAAATTCACAGGAGAAAGAGAGTCCCAAGAAATCAAGGACATTTGCATTACAATCCACCTCGCTGCCCAAAAATATCCTGCTGAACATGCAGTATTTCAAGGAAAAGAGTATGTTTTGCTCATACGCGTGTGTGTGGGGGTGTGAATGTTCAAGAGAGGAGAGCTGTGGTTTAAAATCTGTGACATGCACAGTAAAGCATTTGGTAAACGGTGACCAAAAGATTGCGTTTGATCCTGCAGAGTTTTGAACTGTCCATGGCAAGGGTGGCGAAGATCCACAGAGCCTGAAGGAAAGGTGATGCACTCTGGGATAGATTGGAAAGGTCTGGAACCTGGATGCGCTGCTGGTCACATGATCTTGACTTTTCTGTGCCTCTCCTTCCACAACTATAAAAACTGAGGGGTCAGCTAGAGTGGGGGTGCATGCCTGCAATCCAACCTTCAGGGAAGCCGAGCTAGGAGGCACAAGTTCAAGCCTTGCCTGGGTGACCTAGCATGATCTTGTCTCAAAATAGAAATCAAATGAGGACTGGAAGTGTAGCTGAGTGTGAAGACCCTGCATCTAATCTCCAGTATTAAAAAGGGGGGAGAAAAGGAGGGTGTTATCTGTGTCCTGGGAACATCTCTCCCAGTTCTCCCTCATGGTAGAAGAAAAGGAGCAAAGACTTGACCCTTCCTACCTCTTACCTTGGAGCCTACCATGGTTGCCGCAAAATGGAAATGCCTTTGAAGTCTTGTGCTTAAGGCTAAAACTTAATGTGATTTTTATCCCATCTGTGTAATTTTTTGTCTTTAATATTACAATATTTAAAATGATTCCCAATTGGAGAAAATTAAAAAATCAACAACAGAAGACTTCCTACTTGGTATGTAAATTAATAGGGGCAGGCTACTCTTGATAAAAGCAATATCCCACCCTGGCTGGAGGCTCTTCTATACTAGTGATAGGGCCAAAGCCCGCCTACCAAATGTTACCTTATTTAGAGAGAGGAAGGGACATGTCAAAGTCACGTGACTAGGAAGTACCAAAGCAGGCCCCACAACTGAGTCCGTGACTTCGCAACCCAGCGTGTGAGCCACACGTCTCAGCCTGAGTTCAGCAGGCCCAGAAAAGGGGTGGACCCATCAGGTCGACGTTCTAGCCAGCTCTTTTCTCCTGCTTCACAATCTTTTAAGAATCCAGATTTATGAGACTATAGGAGTTCAAGGATTCCTTTCCCGAGTAATCCCCCAAAGGGATTAATATCTCAGGAATGACTATGGGGTATACTGCTGTAGCTGTCTCAGGGTGAACTTGGGGGTTATTCTCTCCTATCACAGGAAAATGCTTAACAGAGGATGGTTTCAGTGAAGAAATATGACCTCTGCTGAGAGCCTCTATTTTTACCCTCTTGCTCTAATTTTCATTGCACAAGATCCTTCCCTTCCATGAACCTTCTTCACCTAGTTCTCAGATTTGTTTTGGATAGCAGATAAATTTATTTGCCTTGGAATTGTTTGAGAATGACCAGGCTTACAAGACAATCTCCTAAATATTTTTGAATATTATATATCTTTGACCCATACTTCTCAGGTTTTATCCTTTTTCCTTTTGTTCCAAAAATCTCTCTACAGGGAAACTAATGAAGCCAGGCTGTGCTGGCACATGACTGTAATCTCAGCACTCAGGGAGGCTGAGGCAGGAGGATCACACACTGGAGCCTAGAATTAAAAAAAAAATCTCTAAATAAACATTTTTTTAAAAGGCTGGGAGTGTAGCTTGGTGTGAAAGCCCTGGGATCAATCCCAGTACTGAAGAATAAATAAACAAACCTAATGATTCAAGACTGTAGGCTGCAGTTTTTCTTCCTTTTTGCATCCCAGCAGTAACTGGTCTATGGAGTGAGATTCTATTTGGGCCCTAAGTACAAAGCAGCTTCTCTTCTCTTTATTTTGGCCTCCAATAGCAGGTTTCCTACTAACATCTTATAAAGCCCCCTTGGACACTGGCCCTTATGGGTGTGAGGAGTACGGTCCAGGTCCAGGTGAACTGAAAGTTGGTGCTCACCTGATCTGACAGCAAGCCCAACCTGTGGCTTATGGCCCTGAGTCAGGTAGATGTAATTATTTCTTTCCTCCTCGTCCTGCTCCTGCATCAGACCTTGGGGTGGATGGACAAGGTTTATATCTGGATTCTTCTTCCAACTTCCCTTTTTGGACCTGATGGCTCTGGTATGGAGGCTCTGAGGAATGGACAGTGGGACACCTGCTCTTTCTTTGCTCATCTTGGCTGTGGTCCCCTCTGGGCTGGCAGTTGCTGCCTTTTCATCCAGCCCCAAGAGACCCTCAGTGCTATTATGTGCATCAGTGCAGTTCCCCATGTGGGTACCCTGAGTGCTCCTGATGGCATCTGGGTCCCTCTCTGCTGTCACTTCTCAAAGACAAGAAAGCCAGGTCTAGTCTGACTCCTTGGTGTCCTTCAGCTTTCTTGTGGCAAAATCCTCCACAATATCCACTGGTTTCCAAGGTCCTTTGTCTGGTGATCAGGTCCACCATGCTTAGGCCACTATCCACCATATCCACCAATCTCCCACAGACCTTGTGCTCTCTCTGCCACTTGGCCCTCTCTTCTTCCTGCTCACATAGGATCAAAAGGCAGATTAGCCCAAGCAACCACCAGTGGGGACCACGAAGACCCATCTTTCTTTGCAGATGCTCTTAATTTGAATGAGTGAATCTCTTGGCATCTTCCCAATTACTTGCCTTGGGATGGATGAGGAGCATACCTCTCTCTCTCTCTCTCTCTTTCTCTCTCAAAAGGTGAGCATGAAAAAAAAGGTGATCATGAAAGGTAAACACTTCACTGTTCTCATTAAGCAAAAAAAAATGTATTTCAATAATTTTCTCTTCCTCTACATTCCACTTAGATGGATGGGCAAGGGACTGTCCTGCTGCCCCTTAAGCCTTGATGGGTGTCTTGATTCATTTTTTTTCTTGGCTCTTTAAAATATGGATGTTTAATGCTAACTCTTTAACTTATGTTTTGGACCCAAATTGACTGACAAAAATACCTATTCCCTGCCTCCCTTGCAGCTAGGGTATAGATGTGGTACCTGTCACTCGTTGACCAAGTACACCGACCTGACTTTCAGTTAGAAACTAGTAATATACAAATATAAGGATTTCAGAGAAATCCAAAATGGCTGCAGTGGCAGCAGCCATAGTAGCTGAATTGTTTCCAGGCACACAGTGATAGGGTTCTGTATCACTGGGGACAGTAGTGTAAGTGGGAGGGTCTATACTAGTAGCTATATTGGTAATGACTTTGGGGCCCCTCCTGGGCCATGACTTGGGATCCAGCTTTGAGCTGCATAAGGCTCGCTTGGCAGTCTAAGGACATATTCAATATTGCTTTAGAAATGTTTTTTCTTAAACTTAGCACCCTCCCCTGCTGGAACTAAAAACAAATTTCTATCAGCGGAGTTAAGAGGGCTTTCAAAGTTACTGCCAGTTTCATTACACATTTGTCTAAATGATGATGAATCAAACTGCTATTTTTGGCAAAAGCTGCTTTATTTATTTTTTTAATGCCTTACCAACACACTGAAAAAAACTGAGTGAAAAACACTTCTAGGCAAAAATATCTTTAGTAAATGATATAGTCATTATTGAGATCCTTGCACATTAGAGGGACTTTGATAAAAGTTCTCTCACCGAATCTCTGACCACTGTAGAGTTATCCCATCCTCACATATATTCTTCAATACTTTTTAGTTGATTGTTTAGAGGCCCAAAGGGAGAGGATCTCACTTAGAAATGAAAAGACACATGACAGAGAGGCACAGGGGACCAAGCGTTCTTGGGCCAAGGCAAAGTTCATTACAATCTGCCATATCTATATCTGGTTTGAAGCAGGAAATTAACTCAATCTCATGTGGGGTCTCATGTTTACATCAAAACACTACAAAAGGAATATGCTAATCAAGCAGACAGCAGGGTTTAGTGGATGCTGTGCATATATGCTCGGAGGAAGCTCGCTGCCTCTGATAATACTAGTAGGGAGAAAACTTATATGATTATAAGGAATAAGAGACATCTAGAATCTTCATGTGCTTCGGGAGGCCATCTTTAGCCTCCTTCTTACCAGGTCTTCCAGATAATGACAGAGAACCACACTGACAGTCTCCACCCGCCTCCTCTTTTTGAGGTAATTCCTTTAGTTGATAGTGTGCTTGATTAAAAACAATCAGGTAATATTAAAAATTCTCCACTATTCCATCCAGAAATTTTATTCAGAACCATTATAAATAAGATAATCAGAAATGTAAAACATGCCCAAGTCAGTGGCATCTAAGTTTTACCCAAATATATGGTAAATAAATAATGGTAGCTACTACAAGTTTTTTTTGTTTTGTTTTTGTTTTTGTTTTTGTTTTTTTGAGACAGGGTCTCGCTTTATAGTTCAGGCTGGCCCTGAGCTCAGCCTCAAACTCACATCACAGCAATCCTCCTGCCTCTGCCTCCCGACTGCTGGGATTACAGGCGTGAGCCACCACGCCCGGCACTGTGGTATGTGGTACTGGTTGCTGCTGGGCATGAGTCTCCAAGCCCAGTATTATTATGTGTTTACTGGGGATTGAACCCGGGCCCTTGTGCTTGCAAGACAGGCACCGGAACCACTGAGCTATATCCCCGGCCCAGCTACTACAAGTTTTACCAAACATCTTGTCTGGTTCAGATCCGAGGCTAAGTACAGGCTATATATAATTTAATATTTAGACTAATTTTATGAGACTAGAATTGCCATCCTTATTTTGCCTTGTATAAGGCAATAGAAGATAGAGAAGGTAAATATCTGCAGTCTTTTAATCAGCTGCCCAAGTAAGTTACTCTCTTCAACTGCTATAACAAAATATCACACATTGAGAAGTTTATAAACAATATAAATTGATTTATTTCTCACAGTTCTGGAGGCTGGAAAGTCCAAGACCAAGAAAGGCTTAGTGTCTGGTCAGGGACAGTTTTGGGCTTTCATTTTTTTTTTCTGGTACCAGGAATCAAACTTAGGACCTTGCACTTGCCAGGTAGAAGTGACACCACTGAGCTATATTCCCGGCCTAGTAGGCCAGTTTTCTGGGTCATAGACAGTGCCCTCTTACTGTGTCCTAAAACATCTTATAATGCTGAAATATAAAACAAAATAGTCCTACAGGGTCAGGGACTTGGCTCAGTGGTTCCAGAGCCTGCCTTGCAAGTGCGGTCATGAGTTTGACCCCTGGTACCAGTAATAATAACCCCACAATAGTTGGAGCACTTTAAAAGTCAATAGAAAGAGGTCTCAATGGACAAAACTGAAATAATCTAATGACTGAGGTACATAGTGCAGTAGTTTATTACAATCCAGAGTAGAAAATAAAAATCTATGAATCCATACTGATACCAGTAAATGAATAAATAAGTCAATAGGAAGGAGAGAAATCTGCGCAGAATACCTGATAAGTTAGTTCATTTTCACAGGAGGAAGCATCGATCCCCACCTGAGGTGTGGGTAGTGTAACTGACTCCCTTCCAAAGGGCACAGTACGGGGGTGGGGAGAAACTTAACAGCAGAGACGCCTGGTAAATACCCCCTCAGCTAAGAGACCAAGTACATAATGCTTGACTAGTGCTCCTCAAAATTCCAGGGTCACCCAAAAGAAGGAAAATCTGAGACACTGATACACCAAAGAAGTGAAGGAGGCATGACAAGTAATGTAACACACTATTCTGAATGAGTGCTGAAATTAAAAAAGGTAAGAACTGAGGAAACTGGAACAGTTTAATGTGTTAATACTGGGTCATTAACTGTAACAAATATACTCTACTAGTATAAGGTGTTGATACTAGGAGACTCAGGGAGTAGCATCTCTGGGACATCTGCCTTATTGTTACAATCTTTCTATAAAACAAGACTATTTTCATTCATAATCAAATGGATGTACTTTCAGGACATACTCATAAGTGAAATAAATAGGTCCCAGATGTGTAAAGACCATATCCTCTGATATGAGAAACTGAAAATGTAAATGAGTTCTAAAATGTATGTTAGATATTGTATAATATAAACTATTCAAAGGGAAATGGGGTAGGGGTAAGTAATGAAGGGAAAGAAAAAATTGTGATGGTAATAAAAAAATGGAAAGAAAGCTTATGTATATAGGGGGTGGGGGGAAGGTGGGTAGGGGGAATAGGAAAAAATGAGAATCAAGTCATGTCATATACTGGTACAAATTGTCAGTGTTGAGTATGATCATGATATGTATGTACAATGCACTTATTTCACAATAAAAAAAAACTAAGACTATTTTATTATTTAAATGTTGACCAGAGCCATAGGGACCTATGGAATTATATCAGAAGGTCTAACAGATGGTGATTAATGTCTTAGAAAGAAAAGAACATAAGAATTGGGCAGAAAGATAGTTGAAGCCATAACACCTGAAATATTTTCAAAATTGGTGAAAGACATAAATATACAGATTCAAGAATCTCAACCAGCTCCAACTTGTATGATGTGAAAAAGACTGTATACAGGCGTATCATAATAGAACTTCTGAAAATTTATATATGGGGGTTGATGATTTAAAACTTTATACAGAAAAGAAGAAATGCTAAAAATACTAAAAGCACACCAGAGGAGAGAGGGGAAAAAATCCAATAGGAGAAAATTGAGAACTGTATAATGAAGATTGAAAAGATGAGCTGTATAGAAAAAGTTCCAGAAAGATTAAAAAATCCAAATGAGAGGATACAAATATAGGTTATTGTAAACAAACAAAAAAACAGAACGTACTCAAATGTAACAGAGTTCTCTCATCAACAGTATGAATAGCATTATGCAAGAAATTTGAGCATTAAATGCATCATAAAATTTCCTATTTAAATATTCTTTATCACTGAATTTAGAATAAAATGGAAAAACTCAGTAGCTTACTGTTTTTTTTTTGTTTGTTTGTTTGTTTTGGGTTTTTTGGAGACAGGGTCTCGCTTTGTGGTTCAGGCTGGCCCTGAGCTCAGCCTCAAACTCACATCACAATCCTCCTGCCTCTGCCTCCCGAGTGCTGGGATTACAGGCGTGAGCCACCACGCCCGGCACTGTGGTATGTGGTACTGGTTGCTGCTGGGTGTGGGTCTCCACACCCAG